>JBBBDQ010000484.1:1545000-1682500 GCA_037127315.1 Ascarosepion bandense
TGTGGTGCATTGGATATCGGCTCGGAACGAGAACTCGGGGAGCCGAGTTCGAATTTCAGCTGAATTCATTGCATTCACTTACGCGCAAATACCCTTGGGAAAAGTATTAATCCGTCTATTCCTTCCAGTTATGGGTTAAATAACAAGACAGATTGGGTTCTATAGCCTTGGTCGGCAACCAGTCTACCGCAGAAAGCAATGGCAACCTACTGCGGGATAATCTTCTGCCCAGTCAGTCATGTCTCTTTCGAGACATGATCGCCCAAGCGTGTATCACGTATGGCACTTAACTAACTGACTGACCAGACTGGCGGTGAAGTCTCATTAATTTACAGTTGGCTACATGTAACCGTAACTACAATGCTGATAGTTTCTTTTCTCGCACTTTTTGCGTGTGGGACTCTCTTCTGCCTGTATGCTTTCCAGCCAATTTTGATCTTCAAAAATATAAATGCAATGTCAATTGCTATCTACTGTCCTCCTGATTACTCTTCTTATCTTCTCGCTCCTTAGTAATGCTTCTGTTTCTAACTCTTCCACACCCAATAACCACTTGTGTCTTAGAGGCTTTACTGCCTTGCATTAGATGAACTACAAATACTTTCACGGATTCTGCTCCGACGAGCTTAGCTCCTTGATGCCCCACCCACTACTCAAATTTACTCGATTTACTAGACTTGCAACAAGGTCCCACCCTTTTACTGTGACAACAATTAGGTGTAAACACAACTTCTACTTCATCAGCTTCTTTTCTCACACTTCCCGCCCGTGGAACTCTCTTCCTTATTCTTGTTTCGCTGATAGCTACAATCTCCAAGAATTTAAATGCAACGTCAACTGTCAACTATCTCCTTGACTCCCACCCTTCTCACTTTACGCTTTGCCCTCACGCAGCTCTCTTTACACCAGTGTTCCCTTCCTTCTCTTACCCATTTTCCGACACCTACTGTGACCTTTTCTCCTCTCTCTTCACTCTCCTATTATGTAACCCCCTGCGCAACAGTGGCAGTCCTGCCTTGCTTGGTGAGACAATTATTTTTTTAATTCTAAATTAATATACAATAATTTAATATAAAGTTTTTCACTTAGCTGATTGGTATTATATTTACTATCCTAACTGGTGTTTTGTACATGCACCATCCAGCAGTTACACTGTCCACTCGTCAGTGAATATACAAATCATAAATTATTTACCGTATTTTATTATGTATAAATCAACTTGAGTATAATACAATCTTGTGATTCTGAAGCTAAAACCAAGGAATGAATTACATCCTTGAGTGTAATACGACACCGTGTTGCTGAAGCTAAAACAGGATATAAATTACACCCTTGAGTGTAATAAGACCCCTTGTTGCTGAAGCTAAAACCACAGTATAATTTACATCCTTGAGTATAGTACGACCCCGTGTTTCTGAAGCTAACAAGTGTAGAATTGAATTGGATACTTTGCCATTGCGTGTTTCTTCTAATTTTCATTTCAAAAATTATTTTCCGGAAAATGTGATAACTAAATATACACGGTAATTCATTTTTAAGGTTTTAATTAAACTTCTCATACTTTTTTGTCTGATATGACTTTATTATATTTCTATATATTTATAAATAAGGGAAATAGAAAACATTGTCTTTCATTTAAAGATAAACAATTATATCAAATCCCTTTGTAAACAATTGTTATCAATACATACCTACTTTGTGTTTTATTATCTATTATGCTGGGATTATTTGCAATAAAAGGTTTTTTTTAAAATAATTAATTGCTTTGGTTTGGTTTGGTTTGTTTTATGACATATGAACTTCAATGGGTTATTTTGTGCCGACAAGATTTTTAGATTTTTAGTAGACTTCTATGAACAGAATATATATTCTTTGTAAGAAATTGATGTATTTTTGTACAGTGGTTTTTGTTGAGAGTTAGATGTATTGCTGGCGTGTATTTTTTTTTTTTTATAAAACTGTATTGCTGGTATGTATTTTATTTTCATTCAAAAGTTTATCATATTTTTTATTATAAAAGTTTATTTTTATACTAGTGTTTTGATCCCTGTTCAAAGATAAACCCATAGCTGGGATCCTAACAAGTGCTATCACCCCAGGTCAAGGTGGACCTGGGAAAAGCAGCAATTAAGAGGTGGCTTCATGCTCTTCACAACCTCTCAATCAGAGGCCTTGCTGCTGGATGCAGTTTAATGTCATACCAGGACCATAAACTGGTTAAAAAGTTCTGAAAACGAGTACTTGTGTATAAGACGACCCTTTTTGTTTGCCTTAATTTTTTCGTTCAAAACTTCTCTCATTATACGCAAGGAAATACATTACTAACATTGTGATAATGCTTATAAAACAGGTAAAAATTTATTATTTCTTCACATAATAAACAGAGAAAAATAGGAAGCAAATACTTCTAACGAGATATTTAAGTAGATTTAACGTCTTCGATATAATTTTACCTAAAATGATGAATATTTAAAGATGCGGTTTCTGTTACATGTAAACATTAATATTAATGTAAATATTAATATTTCCAGATCGTAAGAATTACATTTGAAAGCTTGATTGTATTTAATTTGGCTTGTTTGAAAATACGAAGCCCATAGCATTTGCCAATCTGTTAATCCGGCATCGCCTTTCTATATCAATATTTTTTTTCTAATTCAGTTAAGAATAAAAAGAATACTGTTCACTAATTTTTAAATGAATGTGTATTGTGGTGCAGTGGATATCGGCTCGGAACGAGAAATCGTAGTGCCAAGTTCGAATTCCAGTTGAATTTGTTGTATTTACTCACGCGCAAATACCATTGGAAAATTTATGAATCCGCCTCTTCTCCATCTAGTTATGGGTTACATAGAAGATTGGGTTCTACAGCCAGGGCTGCCAACCAGTCTACCGCAGAAAAATCTTCAGCTAGTCAATCATAGAACAAAAAACATGATTGCATAAGCGTATATCACGTATGGCAATTAGTTGATTGAATTTATAAATATAGACCCCTTCCTACCTAATTATATATAATATCAAATACTTGACAATGTCGATATACACATACGTTTCCATGATTTCAAAAAAGTTTCTACTAATTAATATATGACATTCAAACGTACTTTGCAAAAATAGGTGCCTTTTCGTTTCTTTCGTAGCATAACTTTAACTATTTTGACTCTACGTTAACAAGAAGCACTTAAAAAGGGTAGCCCACCAGACAATGAGCTGCTTACCGCTAAAAAATAGAATTATGTGACCTCTCTTTCTAAATTCAAAATGCATACTCCGGGTTGCCATCTCTATGTGTGGGGTGCTTGGGCACGTAAAAGGAATGGCTTTAGGATGGTATAACAATACTGATGAGAAAGAGAGAATGAGTGAGGTCTTCTATTGCACACCTCGCGTGCCTCTCATAACAAGTCACGTGGCTCGAACGTGACTATGCGCCACTTGACAAATTGTCTTGTTTCCCAATTTTCTTTTATTTAATTATCGTATGTCGATGTAAAATTGTTTATTCTATTCTATTAAACAATGCGGTTTTGGTTCAACTGATAAATAAGTTGTATCTATTATTGATTTAGTTGTTGTGATCCAACGTGCAAAAGTACCATTTGGAGATACCAAAATCAAACAAGTACAACAGTTTAGATATCTGAGAAGTGTTTTAGCAGAAGACGGACGGAAAGTGAAATACTGAAACCTAAAGGCGCATTCGAATAGGAAAAGAGGCCTTCCAAAAGCTAAGCTTATTTATTAACAGGAAACTTCCGTTAGAAACAAAGAAAAGGGTACTGAACTGTTACAGTTCTCTTACATGGCAGGCAATGCTGGACAATCGTCTCAGAAATGAAGAATAAAATTAAAGCAACCGAAATGTGATTCTACAAAAGAATACTGAAAAACAGGGGTCAAAGATGTGACAGTTCTCTTACAGTTCTCTTACACGGCAGGCAATGCTGGACAATCTTCTCGCAAATGAAGAATAAAATTGAAGCAACCGAAATGTGGTTCTACAAAAGAATACTGAAAAACAGGGGTCGAACATGTGAGCAACGACGAAATTTTATAGAAAATGAAAATAGAAATGACTATTATATTTATCAGAAAAAAACAGTTGAAATTTCTCAGGTAGATAATGAGAAAAGATGATATAGAAAATTTGATACTCACGGTACAGATTGAAGGTAAGAGGTGTGCTTGAGTAGCGCTACAAAGGACTGAATATTGTGGAAAGTCATGATCGGCAACGTTCTGAAGGGACAACATGCATAGAAGGTAACTCACTAGTTAATTACATTCATGCAGAAATACTCCTGTTCTCTTCATGTCCATGTCTAATCAATGATGCTCACAGAAGTAAATATTCTCTAGCAACCAGGATACAATTATAAACGTGAAATCTTCATCTGGTATACAAAACATCTCTCCGAATATGGCACAAATAAGTGTGCAAACTCCTGTAAAATATAAACATTGCACAGGACTTGTTTCCTGTTAAGATGTTTTCCTGCTATTCATCTCAAGGTTAGTGACAAAATCCAAAGAAGGATCTGCAATTTAATCGGTCCTGACATGGCATCTCGATTTCAGTCACTTTCTCATCGTCGTCACGTGGTTTCCTTCTGTTTTTTCTACAAATATTTTCATGGTAACTGCTCTGATGAGCTTTTTCCCCTGGTGCCCTATCCACGGAAATTTAAGCGTGCCTAGCATCTAGGTCTTACCCTTTTACAGTTGAAATAGTCAAATGCTACCGCCACTTGAAACAATGGTTTCTTTTCTCGCACATCTCGCTTGTGAAACTCCATTCACTTTATTTGCTTCTCTGATAACTACTATCTCCAAAAATGTAAATGCAATGTCAATTGCCACTTTCTATCTTCTTAAATCCTTTTCATATTTTATTCATATATCAATACCCTATGTACCTAGTCTTTTCTCTTACTGTAACCCCCTGCACACTAGTGGCGGTCCCGTCTTGCTTGGGGTAAAATGCTTGAAAGAAAAAAAAGAGACCGTAGTTGATTTTGTAAATCAACCTTCAAAAAATGTATTAGACTTGTATTTATACACTTGCACACAGGCGAAAATTATCTCGCTATTTTGCCTCAGTAGTTCCGGATAGATGAGTTTACGCCGGTAAAACTGACATAATGGTCGATGATGCTGTGAACCAAATTTTGAATATCTCTTTTATTAACCTTTTCAATATTCCTTCCAATCGGTTGTTTGCATGAAGATTGAATTGAAAGACAATCTCGCTAACGTTTATGTGAAGTCAACCGAGAAATTAAACGAATCGAAACTATAAAGAAAAAACAAAACTCTCCTCTACAGTAAATCTGAAAATATTGATTTAATACTCAATCTTCTGCGAAATTTAAATCTTGGACTGTAACTGAAAAATCTTATTACAATCTACAAAATCAAATCGAAAATGTCTGTTATATAGATTAACCTTAATCACAAATGCGTGTTATATTTGTATAATATATGTTCTATATATGTGTATTATACATATAAGATAACGATATGTATTTTTATATATCATGAATAATATTGGTGATAAAGGTATGACATGGTAGAGAAGTTTTCTTGTGGTGCACGAGCAAGAGAATTTTTAATTTTTTTTTTTTTTTGGGGACAATTTCATTTAGATTTATTTACTTTTCATCACTTTTGTTAATGGATATCCCACACTGTGATCGTAGAAGTTCTGCAAGGAATGGTCAAATATTGTATGAGTTCGGGTGTATATTTACTGTAGATGACATTGCGATCAAGACACTCTGTAGATATTTTCGTGGTAGCTAATTAATTTCTTTCTTTGATCAGAATAACATTTGTTGTCATTTTTTAAGGGCAACCAACGCATTTGATGTATTGTTTTGCAAAATGTCTCTTTTGTGTTCTTTTATTTAGATTCCTTAAGCTTTCTTCTGTGAATTTTTGTGACAATTTTTACAGGCTATATATATATATATATATATATATATATATATATATATATATTGTATAAACGTTATATTCAGTAGGTACAGGTGTTTTAGACAACCCTATTTCTTTTGTAACAGTGTTACTGGTGTCTTGTTGTCAAGATGCTGAAAGATGGAACTATATAAAATGTTTTATTGGCTGAAATTTTTAACGTATTTTTAGATAAAATCATTATTTTAAAGCTATCATTAAGTTATTCTCTATTTCATATATTTTATATTTACGAACCCACACAAAAAGACAGGCGATCATGAAGGTTTTCGCAATACATCTGCAATATATAAATTGTGGAAAAATTTCAAATTTTAAAAATTTCTGTCTTTAAGTTGAATTTTCTATGTAAGTAGGACCTAGCATATATGACCATTTTGCTTTTCTTAGCCACATAAGATATTCTTAGTATATAGTGCATATTTTACTTTTATATGGCTATAAAACACGTACAAAATAAGTCATGGTATAGTAAATCATCTTACCCATACAACAGACCAGTGTTTCCTTTTTAGTAACTGACACTAACTTTACGCTACTGGAAAACAATAAATCTAACTTCCATCGGGGCAGCGCTTTTCAAAGGCTCTGTTATTCTCTAATCGTTTTACCAATGACAAATTGCTTTTTTGTTTCTGTTTGATCAATTTCCACTTATTTCCAATAGTATTCGTTTTTTTTCTATGATGCATTACCAACACATGAATCGAAATAGGTTTTGGAGTCATGTTTACAATTGTAAATAAGAGGAAAATTTAGGCACTCATCATAGCGTTAACAGTTCGTGATCCATTTGAAAATAGCGATCGGCGTTCTACTTCATTGAGCCGACGAACTACTGAAGACGAGCTGAAGAATCACGAAGTAGTGTATACAGTCGTTATTCGGAGCTATTCTACTTAAATGAAATGTTTAATACATTATATTTCATGAAAAATCATTCTTAAATACGAGCTGTTATAAGTTGGGCGTTCCTAACAATGGATCTTACAGCAGCGTCTTATACTTTGTAATATATTCACTCCAAAGATATATATAGATATGCTAAGACTTTGATAGTCTATTCAATCTCTATCACCTGTCTCTCTATCTCCTGTCCCTCTATCTGCCGTCTCTCTATCTCCCGTTTCTCTATCAGAAAGATTGATAGATATTGAATAGACTGAGAGAGATGCTAATACGATTACTATAATTAAGTCTAAATGAATGTATGTTTCCGAAGAAGTAATTTTAAAGCGATCAATACCAGGATATTGGTCTTTTTAACATAATGACGTACACATCGACAAATAAACGAATAGTTTTATTGATCAATTTACTTAGACTGTTATTTATAGTTGTAATTAGACGGAACAAGTCATTTTATTCAAGTTGATTTCTCTACTATGCAGAAAGTTGCGATTGATGTGCTATTTTAAGAAATAAAAATCACTTGAAATTAAATTCAGTTCTCAATTCTGTGTGTGTGTGTGTGTGTGTGTGTGTGTGTGTGTGTGTGTGTGTGTGTGTGTGTGTGTAAAAATTTGATAAAATAGAATTCCGTTGTCTAAGATACAAAACAGCTTAAAGAATGTTTGAGGGAAACATACTGTTAATGTCATATGGAAGTTCATCGACTCCAAGGACTATTTGTTTTTCATTTCATGGAGAGGAGTGCTTTTTTTCATCATTTAATCTTCGGGAGATACATTGTCTTTTGCCAATTCATTTAGATGCTTTGTGTCATTTCAGTTTCAAAATAAAACCGCATCATTTAATCAGTAAATATTAATTATCTTTTACCTATTGCATAAAAATTCAAATTCTGTTATTACTTAGCCGGTTAGCGCTTCATATACAAATACCTTTTTTGTAGATTCATCACGATTTTATAGGTTACACTGTCGTCTAAATATAATTGTGTGTGTTTTGGTTTCATTCCTGTACTCCCTATTTTGTTGGCTATTTTTACTCTAAAATCGTTTAAACGCATTTTAAAAACAATTTGTATTTATCTCAGCAGCATTGCAGAAACACAATGTTGTTAGAAAAAAATCTCTACCCCAATATTTTCCACTATCAATCTTTTGTTTTACCATTTCAGCAACATTTGCTAGATTTTACTGAATTTTTAAAGAGTTAGCTCTTTAAAGTGGTATCCCAATGAGCCTGACGAAAAGAATGACTGCAAAAGAAGCAGATTGGTTGATCAATTAATTAAAATGTAATCATCACGAGCAGATAATTAAATAGCAAGAACGGTATACGGGAAATTGAACAGCACGGGCAAACCAAATGTCATACGAGAATTTATCGTTACATTTTTTGCACTGATTCCCAATGAGACTTATTAATCTCTCTACCTTCCATGATCTTTCATACTTGGTCAATCATAGTTCTCCACAACTTCCTGTACTTTGTTCTAGATTCTTATATGGATGTCATGTATGGCTTCTAACTTGTTTATCCGTTTATTCATATTAATCAAATACATTATTCTCTGTTTTCCCTGTTTGATGTGCCTTCAGTATGACCTGTGAAAGTTGTTTTCCAAGCCGTCCCTTTTCATTAGGTGTATCAATATTTTCACCTGCCTTTTTCTTTGGATTGTTAGCAAGAGTTTTTCTTACTTTTTAGGCCCTTAGTTTCACGCACCTTCTGTCCTTGGTATTCTCTGCATTCGTCGGTAGACACTGTGGATTCAAATGCCGTCTTTTGGTATATGGAGATGTTCGGCTGGTGTAATGGATAACGCCTTAGAGTGAGGTCTCTAAAAGCTGAATTCGTGTTCGTTAAATTCATTTACGCGCAAATAACCTTGGGGAACATATGAACCCATTTCCGCTATGAGTAAAATAGTATGACTTGTGTCTAGAAAAATTATCATTTTCGAAAAATTGTTAATACAATATTGACTCGTAAAACAAAATTGTTCTTACAATATAAAATATGTTTCTTGTTTAAATAAGCCATAAAGTGTTGGTAAGCCGTAAAAATATAATTAATCAGTCAATTAATAAGAAATTGTTCAATACTCAAGTCATATAGAAGATTAGACGTTACATATTAGTCCAGCATTCTTTATTTAGGATATTTTCAGGTTCTTTTATACTTTTATTAATCTCTGAAAATCATCTTTCTCTTTTCCTGTTCGCTTTCAGATGTTTGTGACACATAATCGGTTACTCTGTTACCCAGATAATTAAACTAAATGATAGAGTAACTTACATTGAAGCAAGATGTGTATTTTTTCTTGTCAAATTCACCGAACTTCTGAGTATAATTTTATGTCTGTGTTTTGATTCTACGAAAATTCTTGTTAATGATGCTAAACAAACAAACAAACAATATGATAAATACCATCAAAGATTGAAGCAATAAATAGAAAATCCATATATCAGTCAGTAGTAAGTTTGGTGTTATTACAAGTATGCAATGTTAAATTGTCTACATATTCCCAAGGATTATGACTAGTGTTTGACTGATTTCGAAATGAAAACGTTTACCCACTCACACACATGCAGAAGATTTTCGGATCATGTTCTAGATTCTTATATGGATGTCATGTATGGCTTCTAACTTGTTCAAAAATATCTAAACTATTATCTCTATACAACCAATTCAAGTTGTATTCTTAAATATCCTCATCAAGTCGAAACTCGCATATGGATGTCATACATGTCTTCCAACTCATTCAGAAATGTCTGAACTATTATCAATATACAACCATATTCTCTAATCAACGATTAAAAATGGCTTCAACCAAATAAATCTTTTAGATCTTAAATTCTAATAGTAATTATAACTGTTTACTTAAAAAGGAAGTATTTGGCATTCATTGACAGAGCAGCCAGTACTGCTGTCAACTGAAATTTGTGAAATATTTCTCTTAAAATAATTTTCAGGGAAATAGGTTTCTCAAGTCCAGTAGCTGTTATCACTTTTTCTGGTATTGATAAGGATGGGTGGGGTTCCTTCCTAATCTTTTCTTTGAAATAGTGTGGAATGTCAGCATCTTGATTATATCATTATTTTATCTTCGAGTCGCATGAATTATCCATTTTAGTTATAGTTGCTGAAAATCCTCAAGTGATGTGGATTCTACTATTTGGTACAGTTTTTTGGGATTCTGTAGCGCCAGTCAACCAAGTTCAAAGAAGGATTGTATTTGCCAAGGCCTCAGTATTCACTTGTACAAAGCCATTTTTTACTATTGATCTGTGGAAGCAGTTGTATACAACTGACGGTTACGATATTTCTGAACGGGTTTGGTGCCATATGAAAGTTTTGGTCTAATGAAGCTATTTAAGAACACAACACAATTTTTCAGGTGAATTTATTGGTTATGTAGTGGGTTTCTGCCTATGTTATGTTCAATTTCCTTTTCTCTTATACGAAATTTATAACAGATCCATATACCAACGCAGGTGAAGTGTTTAATATTTACTAATTTCACATCCTGAATATGAATGTATATGTATATGAATGCAATATGGAAACCAGTAATACGGAGTGCCAGAGAAAATCACTAGTGTCAAAAATTCCTGGTAAAAAAAAGACTGGTAAAAAATACTAGATAAAACCATCAACAAAAAAATTGCAATATGAATTCTGGTAAAAAAAGGTTGCATAAACACTTAAGTCCCAGATATTTAATTATTGTTGTTCTCAAGGACACATGGCCCAGTAGATAAAGTTGGTTAGTTCCAGTGACTTGACCCAATGAGTTGTGTGTTCAATAACAGGCTGTGGTGAACAAGTGGTGAACAAGTAACTTAGAAAATCGGGTTAAAGGGAGATAACCAGAAGAGGCTTCTCCCAAGGAATGAGAATTATATACCCCAGTGATCGTAATAAAAGGTTCAGTTTGAAATTCCTAGCACATGAAGAAGTTCGGAGCGTATGTTTGATTGTATCATTACTATAAATAAACAAATGATTTTGTGGTAGCTGTCCAGTCCTCAATTTCTAGGCTTGATAGAGTCCAAAAGCGTCTCCGCATCCTTTTGGATGATTAATTATTTTCTACCCTCCAAACTCTCTATCACAGGCGAGATGTGACTATCTTCTGAATGCCCTATTACTACTTCCATGGAAAGTCCTAGAATTAAATTCCTTGATTCTATCTTGAAGGCTAAGTCCCGCCATGCCATTTATATTGTAACAAAACACTCACATTCCCTCTGCCTTCCATCGGTGAGAAGTTCCACTCGAACAGATTCTTCCCACAAACTATTGCCCAGTAGAACCGCTTCCTAAGTGAATTTTTCCCGGATCACTACAATCTTAGCCAGTTCACGACTAAGGTTAACCGCCATCTTCCCCTCCTTTCCTTATGAACTGCTTCTTAATGTAACCACCTACCTTGAGTGGCCCCTGGGCATGGTACAGGATGAATCTCACAGTAAAAAAAGAAAAAAAGTTGTAAGTTACAGTTATATAAAATGGATCTATTAAATCTGAGACATGCAAAGAAATTGTACGTCTTTCCCGGTGTAGAATGATTGCCTCTGATTAAAAGTGAAATCAAATTTCCGTATAGTCGGCATATAAAGGAAGAAAAACAGTTCATGATGATTATAATGTTTATTGCAATGACGGCCATGTGAAAAAGGCTGAGAAGAACGATTAGAAATCAGAAATGAAAAAGACCCAGCTGATATATGAGAGCAATAGCGGAAGAAATGTACAGAAGAAAGAGAAAAATACGTTTAAAAGCCCACAGAAGATTTATAGTCACTTTCTTTATGGCATGTTTCCTCGGACCTCAGAAAAGACTTGTTTGAAATTTTTGCTTCTTGTTGTCGGCGCAACTTGTTCACTATTTCCTGTCCATATGAAATTGATAGACTGCTTCACTTATGTTAGTGAGGAAGAAAGAGGTTAAGGAAAAAGATATTTCCAGACAGGCACGGTCATATATGGACGATGAAGAAATGAATGCATACTTTTAAAACGAAACACACGCACACACACATTGATGTAAAATCTAATCAGCTTATATTGCTAAGAATCAAAGACTGCGTGCAAACAATTTAAACCAAAGAAAAATAATCCGTATCCGTATCGATAATTTATGTTGATCAAATCAAGAAGTATTCTGGCTTGGGCATGTGTGTGTGTTTATGTGTGTATGTTCGGGCACACTACGGATTACCCGCGTCCATGTCTACTCTCCGTTGTACTCACACGTATCTCTTCAGAGAATAAATTGTTTTTCACTCAGGTTCTTGTCTAACTCGTAAAACAATGGTAGCGCGTCTTGATAGGTTGATGAAATAGCAATGATCTCTCCAGACCAAAGACGTAGTAATGGTGTATGGAGACTGTGCTATCCAGACAACGGGAAACCCAGCTTGGCCAAACCAACGGAACCTAAAGGAATTCAGAGCGTTGCGTTTGGGATCGGCTTGATCGCAAGTTCAATGTTGGCAGCCAACCTCCAGAGAGATTCCACTCCCGATTTTATGTCCAGATTAACTTCCAGTAAGAATTCTGGTTTTATATAATTGTAAAACAAAGGTGTTGGGTAATATAAATTATCTATTCTAGATTAGCTGCCGCCCAAAAGAGTTGTGTGCTCTGCTGTTTAATCTATTGCTTCGGAAAAACTGATTCATGCCTTTTTTTTTAAAAGATGTGATGTAACAGATGATGCTAAGTGCGACACTGAGATCCGAAGGCATATTGGCACGACCAGGGATGCATTCCAGAAGCCGAGTAGAGTATTGAGAGGAAAAGTTCGTTGGAAACAAAAAACACCGTACTGGACTGCTGTGTTATGTCTATCCTTCAATATGGCAGCAAATGCTGGACAATTTCATCAAAGACAAAGGAAATATTTAAAGCAACCGAAATAAGGGTCTACAGAATAATGCTGAGGATAGCGTGGACCCAATATATGAGCAACGACGAGGTTTTGGAGAGGATACAAACCAAAAGGAAACTGATACTTAACATCAGGAAAAGAAATCTAAAGATTTTGGACATGTAATGAGGAAGGAAGGCTTGAAGAATCTGATACTCACGGAACGGATAGAGAGAAGAAAACAGTGGAAAGCAATGCGTTGTATACTTGACAGACTTGAGCAGATGGATTGCGAAGCAGAGTTTAGGTGGGGTAACAAGAAAAAAGATAGGGAGATGTAGAAGGTTACCTACGTCTTGAAAGAAGAAGAAAAAAGATGAAATGAACTAAACAAACTAGGTCAGTATTTTAACCTAGCAAATCAACTCTCGGTGATGATAACCATTAAGCTACTTTGAAATACGCGCTCCTTCAGACACTTTCTATTATTTCAAATTCCTGTAATTTTTAACAAAACTGGATTGCCTTGCTACTTTGCTCCCTAGTTTAAAATAGCAGTGAGTAGTTTTATCTAAAATATTATTAAATTGATTCCCAATAAGAAAATCTGTAATTTTCAATTTGTTTCATTATTTCTTTTAATCATGATTAATTATAAAATCAGTCGTGTTGTTGCAGTCACAAGGGTACAAGGACGAAATGTCGCAAGCCTTTTGATATTCTGTCGCTGTTTCCATAGCAAATATACCGACGCGCTATATTCTTTATTTTAAGTTGTAGACTAAGACTTGGCGTACTTCCTGCTCTTCCCTACAACTGTAACAATGGACCGCTCCTATTTATAAATATGACAAGTAGCCACATTAGAGTAGGATTTTAGGAGTAGTTGATTTACTTAAGATTTTTTCATTCTATGTATGATTATTTAATAAACCTCTTCTTTTTTTCCCTACCTCGTCTTCGGTTCCTTCAATATTCTCTTTAACTACGGCCTTCCTAATTCTCAGCTATTTTGAAGTAAGACAATGTGACAACAGTTTGCACAAGTTCAGACCTTTGCAACTAAAGCCGCTGTGCCAAGTGTACAGGGTTGAATCATCTTTTCACAATTATTTTTATTTCCTATTCCATTGTTACGGGGGAAGTTACTTGGACAGCTTTTTTTCCCGAGAACAGATACTTTGTCAAACAGACTTCCGTGATAATACTTCCTCAATCATTATATTCTTAACTTCTTCAAGTTTAGAGTCAAATCGCATTCAATCATACGTATCCTCATAAGATTCAGTAGCTTTCTCCAGTTATGTCCATATAACTTCATTTAATAACACCCTACTTTGAATGACTCTTGGGCTTTTTACTGAATGAACATTTCTTAAAACAAATAATCATAAACTCTATTCATAATAAGTCCAGTTTTCACAAAATGGTTCTGTTATATTTTCTTGTGTCAACTTTTATTATTATGTCTTATAAATCATTGACGGAATACACTTTTGATCGTCGACTATGTCAAATAAAAGAAAAAAAGGTTATTTTTCAGTAACAATAGCAATATTTTTTACATCAGGATAACATTTAAGAAAACAAGTCTGTTAAATAATTTTTATATGTGTCAGATTTTTAAAATGAATTTTATAATAAATCGATTGTTAAATCAGTGATAGGTTAAAAACATTCAAAATAACATGACCAATAAAATCAACTTAGTGAAGACAACTCTAAGTAAATATACTAATACAAGTGGGCCCGTACCATCAAAAATGACGGAGACTATTTATATCGATATGCCGTCTAAAATTACGGCAACATACATATTGATTTACCTACAATTGGGTATCTTAAATTAAGACATAAAAAAAATATAATCCAAAAACCTGAGCGTAACAGGATATATATATATATATATATATAGTCATTCGCAGACAGTCCTGTTTAGCTGTACCACAGCTCATAAGTTCGGTTAGACATCCGATTGCTTCTAGCCAGGATTAAAACGCGACCAAAAGGACATCAGTCGGCGAGTCTACCTCTAAGCTATGGGCGGATTTTAGCATGTTATATACACAATGTAAACACACGGCAGTAGCCGAGAGTGTTCAAATTCATTACTGAGTAAACGATGCGTAAATGCGTGAGTAGCTACTGTTTTTAAAGTCTACCGTTTCTCCATAGTACTCAATCGGCGTGCGAGACCGTAAATAGTCAACGACAGACAGTCCTGTTTCGCTGAAAGCTATGGGCGCTCGGTGGAGGAAGGCGGGTTTTAGCGTGTTATATGCACAATGTAAACACACGACTGTAGCCGAGGGTGTTCAAATCCATATATATATATATATATATATATATATATATAATGCAAGTTACATTAAAAATGACAAACAAGATGTTATGGTTATGTTTTTACATGATTTCTCATGTGATTTTATGTCTTTTTCTTTTCAGAACATAAATTATGTTAAAATTTTCAAAATGTTTTATTTCTCCAACCAATTTCAGCTATATGTTTATCATTATCAAGGACGAATTTTATTTTAGTTTTAACTGAATATATAAGGTGTTTGTGTATATAAGTAGAGTCATAGTTGTCTTTTATATTCTGAAAACAATGAGAATATTGTTGCCATGTTCATAGTTGATATTATTAAGTGTTGGATTTTTTATTAATAATGCTTCTATTATTTTTAGCCCTTTTAACAATTGGATGATGCTATTATATTTGCATTATCAACGACTATTTTACGGATAGAGTTTGATAGTATCCGTAACATACTGGTTGATAATACAAATATAATCTCTTAACATTCGTTAGTACCGCGGAATATTGTCCCAGAATTAGTATTTTGATAATGTAAAACACTAGCACAACACTTTGTACATTTTATGTCTTATATGGTCCACTGGAAAAGTGCAATTATTATATTGAATTAATTACTAAGTTTGCTGCTAGGAAAGTTGGTTCACTGTTCCGTGACAGGCAATTATCCTCAGCAGTCTATAAATCTAAGATTCCTCTGTTTATTAAATAATGTTACCATATTTCGTCTGGTGCCTCTGCTACATATCGATCCTCGACAAAATCCAAAGAAGAGCCTGTAATGTTTGTCTTGGTCTGACATCTCGACTTCAGTCATTTTTTTCCAACATCGTATCGTGGCTACCCTGTGGCATTTATATAAAGATTTTCATGCAAGTTCTTCTGATGAGCTTTCATCTCTGGTCCCTCGGCTGTATAAATTTAAGCGTAAAAATAATTTGGTAACGAGAACTCACTGTTTTACTGTTGAAATTAATAGTTATAACCGTAGTTTCTATTCTAATATTTTATTCTCTCGTATTTCACGACTGTGGAAATTTTTTCCAATTTCTTGCTTCCTTGACACTTACGATTTTCAACAGTGTAAATGCAATACCAATCGCCATTTTCTGTCTTCACGAATCCTTCACTTTTATTGTCTTTTTCCCTTAATAGCTTCTTCATTTTTTTTTCACAATTAGCACTTACGTACTAGTGGCATTATCGCCTTGCTAAACGATAAGAAAATTCAAATATGCCAAAATATTTTTTTTTAATTTTATTTTCAGCGTGATCTTTTGAAATATTTATGATTAAATAAAACCCTTTTAAACTCATTTTCAGTTGTCTGTCTATATTTCTGAGATGATGTATTGTAACTATCTACACTATTTACATTGTTTGAACTGATGCTCACATTTTTGTTGTCATATTCACGTCGTTTAGGCTGTTGTACGCTCCGATCTTCTTTAGGTGATATACGTTGGAATTTCAAACTGAACACTTTATTTAATCTACGGGGTAGAGTGTTCTAGTTTCCCGTGCCATGTTTCTTTTGTTATAACTCTCTACTAACGTTACTCTAATGAACACTCTATCGGAACTATGTCGGAATTCTGGATATTTATCCAAATTCTCTCTACTGAGACAGTATGTGACGCAAGGTTCATACAGAACTTGCATAGGTTCTTCCTTTCTTGTGGTCTTTTCTTCAGTAAATATTTTCTTTAAATGATTCCAATTCCTTTTTGTCTTCCCATTTTTTCCTTTCATTATATTTTTTCTTTATTTTTTCTTTCCTTCTTTCTGTCTATCTTTCTTTCTTCTTCATCCTGTATTTGAAAATACGCCTCAGAAAGATCCAGCTTCGGAAAAATATTCTCTGGATTAGTAAAGAATAGTTATTTGGTTCTAAAGATTTGGCTAACCTGGTCAAACAATTATCAAAAGCACTAATTGTTTTTTCTATACACATTTTGAATGGTCAATTTTTTCAGTTAGATCCATTTTTTCAAGTTTGTTTAATTCTTCGTTGACTTATCCAATGTTGTGAACGGTACACTAAGTTTCGATTTAAACAGTGGCGTCGACCCTTTTTTCACTTGAAATTTTGCTTTGACTTTGGAACCCAGACTCAACTCATCGAACAGAACACCTGGAAAACATTTTTTTCAATTCTTCCCTTAAACTTTCACATTGTTTTTGTTTAGTTTTTTGTTTTTTTGTTAATTGTTCACTTGTTCACTTATATTTTTGCAAATATATATTTAGAGATAAATCCCATAACTCGAATAATTCCGTCCAGTCAGTAGCGAACAAATTTGTGGTAATTTTTAACACCTAAGCCTTAGCTTTTATCCATTTGTTACGTAATGAAATGTTGCAAGTCATTTCACCGATAACAAGTTATTTCTTTCCCAATACGCCACGTGCAAGTTTCGAAATTCTTTTTAATAAAGGTTTTCCGTTTGCTTCCAGTGTGACTTCCCTGGTTATTGTAATAACACAAGTCGTGTCTAGTTGTATTTTTACATCCAAAGTATTAATTTTCACATACACAAAATTTTTAAGGTTTTCTAACGCTACGTACATTTTTTTTTCTGTGAGAACATTTTCTTGTTTAGTTTTACTTTGTGACTTTTATGTTCTACATTTTCACAATTGTAGCTCTTAATTTCTAAAAGGAGAGTCGTCGCCGAGATGTGGGCTTCCACATATGAAACATGGATTAATTTTTCTTTTATACATTTTTCTTAGGCACGTATATATGCGCATTCAATTTCTTCTGTATCTCGTTTCAGCTTTCTTTTAGCGTTAGTTTTTTTATTCTGTTCCAGTTTCATTGGGAATTTAGCCCGTATTTCTGCGTCATTTTTTGTCGTTAACCCTTGAATGAAATTTAATTCTTTAAACATTCCCTGAGTCAATTTGTTTAATTCGAATATTTTAAGCTCCTTAGTGATTCCAACATATGTAACAAAATCTTCGTCTTTTTTCTTTTCATCAGATTCATACACTACCAACAAGTATTGAATAACGAATATTGCTCGCTAAAAATTTTACTCAGAATATTTACCGTTTCTTCAAAGCAAATTCCTTCTGATTTTCTCGGTAGTACAAAATTACAGCATTTTGCATGTTCTCCTGGTACTAACTTTCTCAACAAAAGTCTACTTTTTTCTCATCTTCCCAGTCGCGGTATTCTTCTTTGTAAATTTGCTCGTATCTTCTAAAATAAGTAGAAAATTGATTCAATCATTTAATTGTATGTGAATTTATCTATGGCATTTTTTACCGTGTCGAAAGTGAAAGAAACTGGAGAATTTTCCGTTTTCTTCTGAACTTTTCAATTAACTTTAGTTATTGTTTCTAGAGTTCTAACAACTGCTGTTGTTGCTGTTACTGTTTTTTTACCACTTGGGCTAATGATTCTTCCATATTTAAGAATATATAGGATTTCTTTCTTTATGTGCAGCAAAGAAAAAAATGACACCAACGTAGTTATAATCTTTCGTTATCATTGTTATTATTATTTAAACCGCAACAAAAAAAAAGCATTTTTCCCTACTCCGTATCAGTTTCGATTCCTCGTCAACACTGAGTTATAACTCGCCTATCTCGGTTTCAGTCATTTTTATTGAGTAACTGAACTCTCCATGCGGAACGTACAACGGCCAAAACGTCAGGAATATGACAATAAAGATGAGGACAACCGTCTAAACAATGCGATTAGTGTAAATAGTCCTTATCACTTATTTTCGTCACATTTCAAATAATGAAAAAGGGTTACTGTATCATTGCATACGTTTCTGCCAAAATTATTACAGTTTTTAATTTTTGGTCATCTGCTTGCAAATCACACAAATATTATGATTACAACCAGAAACCGTTTGTATATATCTGACAGATGTATTCAAAAAGCTGAACTTACACAAATGAAAATTTGTGTATGTGTGTTTAAAGCCTTCTTTTAAATCACATAACTGTTGAGAGTCAGGTCGCCATGTGTGACATCATACAAAACAGTGTCTTCCTCCTCCTCCTCCTCCTCATTCAAGGTCAATTCTTGCTTTTGTGGAGAATGCTTTATAATTTTCTATCTGTAGGATCATTACTAATTCTGGACGGATAAAGCTTTACCGACATTGGAATTTCGGAAAAGAAGCTTCTCTAGTTCAGTGAATTGTTATCAATCTGTGATTTAATGAATCAATTTTTGCTTTGTAATTTCTACAGGCTCGACTTAGCTGTTCACTGAAATACAATTTGTACGTTTCCATGTAAATATAAATGAGTATAATATTGTTTGGCGCTTGTTGTTGGATGCCTTCTTATTAGAAAATAGCGTGTTTTCTTAAGATGTCTACTTGTACACATCACTGGATGGATATCAGCCAACAAATATTATATCTATTTATTATGTATTCTAAGTAATTCTAGGATATGCTTGTGTTTTATGTGAATTTATGCGTATGTATATACGTGCATGTTAAATGATTTGATGCGGATACATAAGTTTAACAAAACTAGCGGTATAGCCCGGCGTTGATCGGGTGTAATGGAAGCTTTAAAACTAATCCATGGTCCTGGAGCTCAGACTCTTTGGACGTTGGCACGAAAGACTAAAATGCAGTAATTGTTTCCAGTTAAAGCGAAACCGTAGACCGAAAGAAAAATGAATGGATGTAAGTGAAATTTTGATTTCCTGGTATCGATATCAAATTTTCTGCACTGTTGTAAGAACTGCAACCTTGAAACTTCTGAATATCGTTTCTTATGGCTTTGTCTATGAGTGTATCAAATTTGATTAAAATTGGACCACGCCTTCTATAACCCGATTTTTTTGATTATCGATTTTCGATATTTATCGGGTGTACCTCGACACAAAACCTAGCTAAGAACACTCGCAGACGCTTATAGTACAACTGTGAAAATGTTCAAGAAAATCAGTTCAGCCGATTCGGAGTCTATAGCTAACACACACACACACACACACACACACACACAGACAACGTTCTGTTTATAAATAAGTTTAGATGTTGCCCAAACACTTTTGGAATTGTTTCCATGAAAAGAAATACTTATCCTGACACTTACTTTTTAACCCCATCTGTCGTTTCTTTGAACATACATTTCAGCGATAAACACTACTGCTCATAAATGTTAACGGTAAAATCCCATACTACACACAGTTCATACGTGCTGTTCAGATGGTCTGAATTTCTGGTTAGCTCTTCACACATCTATCTATCTCTCTCTCTCTCTCTCTCTCTCTATATATATATATATATATATATATACCCCTCCGCATACACACACACAGACATACGCACACGCACAAACCCACACACACACACACACACACACACACACACACATATATATATATATATATATATATATATGAGATCGGTAACACTTATCAAAATTTAGTATATATACACGAATTTTATCAAGAAAATATACTCTTTAATAAAATTTCAATCTACTTATCTTGGAAGTCGACTGAACTTATTTTTAATTAATTGACGAGATAGGTGGGTAGATAGATCAGTTTGTACGTAAATATATGCAGGTGTGATATGTTACCTGGGTGTCATGTGCGTACATTTTAATACTAGATTTCACCTAATACAAGCCACACCAGGTACAGGTTTAGCGTTAAAATCGTTATAATGAATAAATAAGGTATGTGATGTGAATGAAAGAAGTTGTAGCAGGATGTGATAGTTAACGATTGCTACTTGGGCTGAAGAGATCATGATTATAATGTCTATTGAATAGCAGTTCTTGTTGAAAAATCTGAGTGGAACTTTCTCTTTACATTGGTAATGCGTGATAAATGGGGGTGCTTCGGCACCGTAGCATTATCACGGCTCGCCTCGGTACGCTTGAAATAGTGTAACTGAACAATGAAAAGACATCTACTCATCACCTGAATTTGTGTAGGTCTATGTTTGCAGTCTTTCTTTAAGCTTCTATTCCGAGAAGAGAAAAAATTTAAGTTGGGTTTTCCCAAAAAATAGTTTTCCATCTTAACAGGATTGATCAATAAATTTTCGGAACTATCAAATAAAACAAACATAAAAATAATTATTGCAACGTTGTATCATTAAAAAACAGCTAGCTGTAAGTCCTTGAAAGTATCAACCAGTTAATTGCCATACCGGATACACGCTTGAGTGAACATGTCTCTTTCAGGACATGATTGACTAGGCAGAAGATTTTCCCGCAGTGAGCTGCCAATTCTTTCTGCGGTAGAATGGTTGCCAACCAAGGCTATAGAACCCAATCTGCCCTGCTATTCAACACTTAGCTGGAGGAAGAAGAGATGGATTAATACCTTTCCCAAGGGTAAGTTAATGCAACGAATTCAACTGGAATTTGAACTCTGCTCTTGAATGACAAACAACGGAAACTGTGTCAATTATCAGAAGAAATAATCTACACATTTGCTTCTGATATAAATTCACTTACTTTTATATTCACTTATTCTACATACATGGATATATCATTCAGTCATTTAGTTAGCTGTCATACGTGATACACTTCTGGGCAATCATGTCTCGAAAGAGACATGACTGATTAGGCAGAAGATTTTCCCGAAGTAGGCTGCCATTACTTTTTGCGGTAGACTAGTTACAAACCAAGGCTATAGAACCCAATCTGCCCTGTTACTCAACCCATAGCTGGAGGGAGAAGAGTTGCCTTTCCCCAGGATATTTGTGCGTAAGTGAATGAAAAGAAATCGGTTGAAATTCGAACTCGGCTTTTTGATTACTCATTCCGTGCCTATGTACATTACACCACAATGCACATACACAGACATAAAATAACTTCTTTTCTATAGCCATTAAAGGAGCTTAGTGATTTTTCAAAATTTGTGAATCTATTACCAACGCTCTTGATATCCTTGTTATTTTTACGCATTTCAAAAGAAAGTATCGACGTTAAGACAGTTCGAAACAATTTTTTAGTTCCCATTTATTTTGACGTCCTTTTCTTAGCTTTCGTATTGAAATATGGAACTCTCTTCCGGCTTCTTGCTTTCCAGTCAAGTTTGATTAAGAACGTAAATGCAATATCAATTGTTTTGTATGTCTTCTTAATTCCCGTTCTTGTATTATTCTCGCTTCTTAATAATGTCTTTCTTTTTGTTATATTCTTTCACTTAGTGGCTTTATTTCCTCGCATATGGTTGATATGATTATATATATATATATATATATATATATATATATATTCCACCACACAACACATTTGTACATTTTGAGCATTCGATTTTTCCTTCTGTCACTGAACCCAATCCAACTCAAAGTTTGTCCTTAAAACACATGCACAACATTTGTGCAAACATATTTAAATCCACGAAAATAACCAGGTGTATATTTCATCTGGCATTACATCAAAGGTACATTCAAACTCAGTATTCTCATCTTGTCTAGCTTCCAAGAGTCACAATGTATCATAAATTCATTTTTCAGACATGAGATTCATATTTCTCATGCCAAATTTATTCCATTTAATAGCGAAATCATTACCGTTATTATTATTATTATTATTATTATTATTATTATTATTATTATTGATGTTGTTGTTGTTGCTGTTGTTATTAAGTGAGAGCAGCAAGCCAAGTAACCCTTGGTTACAAATATACGAAGCCCAGTATACCCATAATACTACTCAGTGTGATAACGGTATACCAAATACATGCAATGTGGTGAATGATACTGAGTAACTGCTGTCACGAGCATCTTTCCCGGGTAACCCGACCACATGTATTTACGCATGTTACTAGATTAGTAACCAAATCCCAACCTTTTACAGTTGAAATAATTAGTTGTAACCTCCACTTCGACTCTAATAGTTTCTTTTCTCGCACTTCTCACATGTAGAATTCCCTTCCATTTACTTGCTTCCCTGATAGCTACAATCTCCAAAAATTAAAATGCAACGTCAGTTGCCATCTTCAATTCCATCTATTTTTTATCTTTTTTTTTTCGACACTCCTTTTACCATGTTTTTATCTCTTTCTATAACCCCCTGCGCACTAGTGTCGGTCTGGCTTTGCTTGGGATGAAATGAATCTTTGGTATGAATAAAAAATAGAGTAAATTCTTCGCCTTCCCGTTAGAATCCGGCGGCCAATGGTCGTTTAATTAATTCATTATTTGACCTTTGTGTCTATCTCTGCGATTTCTAATCCTGTGGATGATTAGATTTTAATTTATCATCCGCTTTTGTTTCTCGAGTTTTAAAATATGATTTAAAAGAACATAAATCTTAAGAAAGAGGTGAAGACGAGAACAAAGAGTGGAAGAAAATAAGGGAAATAACTCGACCTCTTTCTTTCCTGTTCTAATGATATAAAAAAAGAAATGGAAAGAAATTCTTACTGATTGATTTTATTCATCAATCACTGAGAAGGAATGAAGAAAATGCGTTAAATTTCTTAATAATCCTCTCTATTTTCCATTTTTTAAAAACAGATTATAAATTTATTATATTTTCAAAGGAAAATTTGTACATTACTTGTAAAAAAATATATGTAATTAATATTTATTAATGTTACATTACAGAGGGAATCTAATAAGTAAGGCTTCACTTAATTCGTTACATTGTTAAGAATTTTATTTAAATTTTATTTAAATTTTATTTAAGTTTTAGCTTTTGGAAAATAAGTTAGTGAATATAAATATTTTATTTATGCCATAAAAGAATAGCTACTAAGTCACAAGATATAGTTATTTATTTAGGCTTCAATTCCTTTCTACCATGAGTAATGAACGATTTGAACGGCATTTTGTGTCTGTGTGTTGGCTTTTGTAGTTTCTGTTTACATATCAAGAGCTCAGATAACGTCGATCTATTTTCCTGAAAATTCACTGAAGTACTGACGGTGATGAATTCGAAATAACTGGTTGTTTACTTTTATTCGAAAATTGAAATCAAACAACTTAAATGAAAAACGGCTTTCCATTTTGAAAATGACTAAGAGCTCTAATTTGAGTTCTGCTTCTCATCAATAAATAAGAGCAGACAATGGATAACAAATGGAACACAAATATATCCTAATTTTTAACATTTTGTTAGCCATTCGTTAGTTAACCAACAACTTTATTAATTGTAGCTCAAATAAAATATAAGCCAATCAACTTCTATAAATGAAACAATAAGAGATTTTGATAGGCAAGAAAATACGAAAGCATTGATAAAAAGATTATTGAAAACGTAGAGAGCGACGGAGAGAGAGAGAGTATAAGAGAGAGAAAGAAATGTGAAAGCATTGAGACAGAGATATGTGAAAGCGTCGAGAGAAGAGGGAGATGTGAAAGCATTAAGAGAGAGAGATGTGAAAGCGTCGAAATAAAGACAGAGAGAGATATGAAAATGTCGAAAGATAAAAGTGAAAAAGTGAAAAGATAAATGTAAAAGAGTCGAAAAATAGGTTTGAAAGTTTCGGGAGGCAGTAAAAAGCATTGTGCTATAGATGGACACAAGCGTTGTAGAACTGACACAGAGCCGAAAACATGGAGGTACCCAGTGAGTATCGAACTCAATACAGAACGGTAATGATTTCAGCAAGACATGCTTTCTAACAATTGCACCACGTCGAGGTGCCTAAGCGTCACGTGATAGATATAGATTGTGAATGCGTCGATAGATAAATAGTAAAAATGTCGTTAGATAGATGTGAAAGCGCGGAGAGATTAATAGACAAAGAAAGCGTCATGAGGTGTGAAAGCATCGAGAGACAGAGAGATAAATGTGAACGCGTCGATAGATAGATAGATAGATAGATAGATAGATAGATAGATAGATAGATAGATGTGAAAGTCTCGAGAAACAGATGTGAAAGCTTCTTGAGATCGATGTGATGTGATGGCGTAGTAAGATAAAACAACGTCGAGATATAGATAGATATGAAATCGTCGAGAGATAGATGTGAAAGCGCCGAGAGATAGTTGGTTAAATGTGAATGCCTCGAGAGATCGATAAATGTGATTGGATCGAAAGATAGATGGATAGATGTGAATGTGTCGAGAGATATATAAAAGTTAAACTGTCGAGATAAAGATTTTAAAGCGTCAAGAGATAGATCAATGTGAAAGCGATTAGAGATAGATATGAAAGCGTTGAGACGTAGATAAATGTGAATGCGTCGAGAGATGTGAAAGTGTCAAGAAATAGGTAAATGTGAAAGAGTCTAGAGATTGATAAATGTGAAAGAGTCGAGAGATAGATAAATGTGAAAGCGTCGAAATAGGTGTAGAAGCGTCGAGATAGACGGATAGCTGTGAAAGCGTCGAGTGATAAGTGTGAAAGTTTCGTGAGATCGATGTGGATTCGGCGTAGGATAAATAAATGTGAAAGCGTCGGGAAAGATGTGAATGCGTCGAAAGATAGACATGAAAACGTCAAGCGATAAATAAATTTGAAAGCGTAGAATGATAGTGAAAACGTCGTGAAACTGATGAGAAAGCATGAAGAGATAGATCTGAAATCGTCGAGAGATCGAGTGATGCAAAAAGCGTTGAAGGATTCATAGATGCGAAGGATGGAAGAGAGAAATGTGAAAAGCTTCAAGATATGTAAATAAAGCGGTGATATATACCTAGATGTTTAAGTAATGTTCAATCGACGTAAACAAGTCGTTTGATAGATAACTATGAAAGCGTGGAGATATAGACGTGAAATAGGTAAATATGGAAACGTAGATAGATAGATAGATAGATAGATAGATAGATAGATAGATAGATAGATTTGAACAGACTGACTGACAAATTTGAACAGATTGAGGTAGACAGATATATATATGAACAGACTGAGATAGATAGATAGATAGATAGATAGATAGATAGATAGATAGATAGATAGATAGATAGATGTGAATGTGTCAAGATAGAGAAATGCGAAAGCGTCAAGAGATAGTTGAATGGGAAAGTGTCGAGAGATAGAGGTGAAAGCTCGCGAGATGCATAGATAGATATGTATGTGACAACGTCGAAAGATAGTGAAAATGTTGTGAGATAAATGTGAAAGTATCGTAAGAAATGTCAAAGCGTCAAGTGATAGATGCCAAATCGTCGAGAGATAGATGTGAAAGCGTTGAGACATGGATAAATAGCAAGATGTGAAAACGTCGAAAGTTAGTGAAAAGTCGAGATAGACGTGAAAGAGTCGAGTGATAGATAATTGTGAAAGTATCACGATAGATGTAAACGTGATGGGAGATAGATAGATGAGAAAGAGTCGAAAGATAGATGTGAAACCGTTGCGAGATACATAGATGTAAAAATGACCGCGAGAAAAACTGATGTGAAAGAATCAAGAGATAAAGAGATGTGAACTTGTCGAGAGATAGATGTGAAAGCGTCCAGACATAGATATGAAATCGCCGCGAGATAGACTGATGTGAAAAAGTTGAGAGATAAAGAGATGTGAAAGCGTCGTGCGATACATAAATGTGAACTTGTAGAGAGATAGATGAGAAAGCGTCGAGAGATAGATGTGAAAGTGTCGTGAGATACATAGATGTGAAATCACTAAGAGATAGATTGATGTGAACGCGTTGAGCGATAAATGTGAAAGCGTCGACAGACGTAATAAAATTGAGAAATAGATGGATAGATGTGAATACGTCGAGAGATAAATGGATAGATGTGAATACGTCGAGAGATAAATGGATAGATGTGAATACGTCGAGAGATAAATAGCTATATGTGTAAACCTCGAGAGAGATGGCTAGATGTGAAAGTGTCGAGCGGTAGATAGATGTGAAAGTACCGTGTTAAAGATAAGTTACACGAATATATTTTTGTTTTTCTTATTCAGTAATAAAATATACAAAACATATACGTGTTTCTGTTGCTGACGCTGTCCTAATAAACAGGAAGTATTTATTTTGAAGAATTTGTATGTGTCCCAACAAAATAATTATTAATATCTACTAATTATGATAATATGTAAAGCGATTGTCTACTTATCTACATACATCAATCCGTTATTGGAAACTAGCTTCGAAAAATCGTAAGATAAACATCTACCCATTCTACGACTGTAATAGTAGCATGTGACGTTCGTGGATACTAGGGTTGAGAGCAATGCTTTCAAATCATGATATCAAAAGTAGCAACATTAAAAAGTAAGTAAAATGAGTAAACTTTCATATAGAGTGTACGTAGCAGAATACACGACAATAATAAACAAGCCAATTATATGTGCACGTTAACGAGCTTAAACTGAATGAACAGGTTTCTTTACAATGACACTGAAACTGCAGCCATTGTAATTTGTAGCAGTAGCAACCACAACGTTCCAAGTAGCCGAATTATTCTCATTTAATATTCTTGGAACCAAATACAAGAAACGAATAATTTTTGTTAGAATAGAGGATTCGGTTGTTGTTTATAGAAGTAAGAAATACTTATAGATATTTCTTTAAACGTTTGTTAAAAACTAAATTCCAACACTTCATTTTTTGATACAGTTATTTAAACAATCATCCTAACATATAATTTGTTCTAATAGATGACAAAGTTTGCTTTTTATTCATTGCACTCAAAAAAAAAAGTTATTCGAACACCGTCGCAATAGCCTATCACCCGGTTCACACTCCTCCCCGATGATTTGGACAAGAGGAAAGTTTTATCCCCTGTTTCTTATTCAGTATTGGGTTTACGGTTCCTTTTAAAGTATTCTCATTCCCTTTCACCCCCACTATCCCCTTGTGTCTTATCGACTTGCTTGTGGTGAATTGAAAAAGAATTATATTAATCTCCAACTTTTTAGAGACTATCCGACATGGAAAAGATATTAGAATAAACCTGAACATTTACAGGGAGCAACTCTCGTGCCAGGATTGGAAAATAAATTGAGCAAGTAGAAAAATTGAAGTGGGTGCGTCTTCTCGCCGGATTTATTTAACAATTGCAGCAAGAGAACATGTCTCACCAGGATATATTATTTGCAGGTAAAATCTTAACAACACAAGATACGCGGGTGAGATTGTATTGATGACACAGAAAGATAATTGTGCGAACTCTTAGACACGGTAATAAAAAAAAAGCGGGAAGAAAGGACTAACAATCAATTGTAACAAAAAATGATATATGGTCGAAAGCAAGATTATCGGTTCAGACTGCGGACTACAAATTGAAAACTGAAAAATAAAGCAAATACAGAAATTTAACTCTCTAGGAAGTGTTTTAAGTGAGTATGAAAAATGCAGCACATGAATCCAAATAAGTACTAAAATAGTGAAATATGCCTTTCAGAACCTAACTAATATATTAAGAAACATGAGATTTCCATTAAAAACAACGAAAGTTATGTACTGATGTGTAATTTAATGGAAGCAACAGGTGCAGGAAGTAACAGCGAGTAACCTAACTAACAAGGTTGTGTAAATGGATGACAGAACAGTGAGTGGCAGAAACAGCAAGAGGACAGTTATTACTCAGAGATACAAAAGAAGCTGTGGAGAGTCATGATCACCCACGTTAAAAAAGACCCGGCAGATAAAAGAAGTACCATTTGAAATAAAGCAACTGCGAAAATACTAAATTATAGTGAGGTATTTCAAAAAAGAATATTTTAAAAACTTCAAATAATTGTAGAGATTTCTAGAGAAGCTTTGAACTAAAGCCGACATCATAGGTTTTCTGGCTGTGCATTCACATTACATGATATCTTTTTTTATAGCACATGTCTCTTCAAGACGTGAGTAATCATGGCTCTCCATAATTCCCCATTCCTTGTTGCTCTAAGCAATATTTCTCCTCTTACTATACCTCCCAGTTCTTATTCTGCCATCCATTTACATACTCTTTTGGCAGTTTGCTCGACATTTCCCTCTTGACTTCAATATGTTCTGCGAGTGTCAAGTTCTGTAAGTCCTCCTTCCAGAATATATGACCCAAAATATCAACTGTCTCTTTCTGATTTTTATTAAAAGTGTTCTTCTTGTTATCATTTTCTCTAATGCTTCCTTAGTGCGCATATGTTGTGTTCATGTTATTCCCTGCATTCTTCTCCAGAACCAGATCTCTATTGTTTCGTGTCTTTTCTTCATATTCGAGTAAATTGTTCAGTATTAGCTGCAATATGAACTTGTATTACGTAGCATTTTAGCACTTTTATCTTTTTCATTCCAACGATTTTTTGTTTCTTGATATTTGAAAAAAATTGAAGCAACAGAAATGAGGTGCTACAGAATGATGGTGAGGATACTATTGGCGGAACATATGAGCAATAACGAGGTTTTGAAGAAAATGGAACTAAAAAAGAAACTTATAATTAACATTAGGAAAAGACAATTTAAATTTATGGGGCATGTAATGAGGAAGAAGCGGTTGGAGAGTCTGATACTCACAGGACATATTAAGGGAAAGAGAGACAGAGGAAAGCAAAGCGTAACGTACTTGAGAAGCTTGAGCAAATGAACGATAGATTAGGGTTTGGGAGAAATAAGAAAAATCAAAACGTATTAAAAGCTACAAGGGATATGAAGATGTGGAGGGCCATAATCGCCTACGTCCTGAACTGACACATCACATAAAATAATTTTTGGAAGGCATTTTCGGCTATTTTAATTTGCCTTTGAGTTTCTGTCACATTTTAAGTCGACTCTTGAAACGCTTGCCTGATAAATACATTTCTATATTTGCTTTATGTAGACATCTTCAATTCGTAGCACAGAACGGTTTCTACGTTCAGTCTTCTTACTCTTAATAGTTACTCCTTTATTCATTCTTTTCTTTATAACCTTGTCTAGGAGTTCCTTTAGTTCTCTTTTTGTCTCTGTCGCCATTATCAAGGCGTCATCTGCGTCTCTTGCTAAGATTGTACCCAGCAATAATAAATACGGATAGCTCCGGATAACGTAATAGCTAAATAAATCCGGCGTGAAGACGCACCCTTGTTTTACGTAACGTCTTGATAAGAAAAATAAAACGGGTTAATATTTTGTTCTCAAATTACATTTTTATGTTATTACTAATTTCTGGAAGATAGATTATGACAGATTTTTAAAAGGAAACAGTATTTCTTAACAATAACCGTTAGTGCCAAAGAGCTTTAACTCTATATCTAGACATTGACAAGAATTTTATATAATTTGAAAATAATTAGTCTAAAACAAATGCATTTTGAATTATCCAATAATTTGTTTATGTTCCGAATAAAACATATTATGAACTATATCAGTCAGTTATGTGTCATACGTAATACACGCTTGGGTGATCATATCTCGGAAGAGACATGAGTGACTGGGCAGAATATTTTCCCGCAGTAGGTTGCCATTACTTTCTACGGTAGACTGGTTGCCAATCTAGGCTATAGAATCCAATTTGTCTTGCCATTTAACCCATAGCTGGAGGGCGAAGCGATGAATTTATACATTATACCTAAAGACATTTGCGCGTAAGTAAATACAATGAATTCAACTCGAATTCGAACTCAGCTCTCCGATTTTCTGAGCCGATATCTACTATACGACAACGCACATCCATATATCTGGATATTTAAGAGGGCAAAATACGTTCCTAGAATTAGGACCAACTTTTGCTGTATCTCAGCTCTTCCCAACTATATATACAAAATTCCATTATTAATCTGATGAAATCCTTTTCGAATGACGTAACATGAGAGTTTGTCTTCATTTTGTCCATCAGTTGTCCACTCTCTCTCTCTTTCTATATATATATATATATAGTGTTCAGTCGTAATTATGCTTAGTGCCAGGATTGTTTTTTCAGTGGTTTACTAGTAAAAAGATATTTTGGCAAGCAGTTTTTTGTCGTAAAATTCTCGATATAGAGATAGAAACAGATATTTGATAGAATTAATGTGAAGAAGTTTCACACTTAGCTGGACAGTGTCGTGCTGACATCGAAGTTTTGTGAAAGCACTACTATGACGTCCCCACTTCTCAGGACTTTTTACCATCTGCTGTTGTATCACAGTTTTATTCTTATTTGTATGAAGTTTGGTGTAATTTGATATTATGAACTTTGATATTTGATATATAAAATATCAAATTACACCCAGCAAGGGTTCATCAACAATCTACTGCTTATTTTTTTTCTTTTTATACACACTTATCATTGGTGTAACTTTTTGTGTGTACGTTTTGGTTCGTCTGTGTGGATGTACGTTCCTGTACTTGCTCCAGGATATATATATATATATATATATATATATATATATATACTTTGGGTAGTCTCTCATACATCGTAGACAATATGTAAGGTTCACAAATCGTATATATATATATATATATATATATATTGCCCATTGTTTTAGTCATAACATTTGGTCGTTTACGTTCAACGTTAAGAAATGGCATTCCGTTACAAGATATCATCCTGATAATCATGTAGGGCCGTAGATGTGCCAATTAAAAGATAAAATGAAATTTTAATCTGCATTACTTAACATTTTATTAACTCGTATTTTTTCAGTTACTCCCGGCCAATGTGTGTGTGTGTGTGTGTGTGTGTGTGTGTGTGTGTGTGTGTGTGTGTGTGTGTGTGTGTGTGTGTGTTTGTAAGATGACCTCTACTGCTTTGCTCCGATTTGTGAACTTTACATATTCTCTTGAGAGACTTTCCAAATTATTTCGGACGTTTGCTTGTATATCCGTCAATTTAACTTTTTTTTACGCACACACATCTTAGTCGTTGCCAGGCACACAGTTGTTCTATGAATCAAGGTACCACTGACAACGGATGAAACGTAGATTTCCCTCCACTCTGCTGGTGACATATCAAGTCAACTCTACCCTCGTCTTCCTTTGACTGCCTTGTGTGAATTGGAAAACAAGCCTGTTGGTCTGTCTCTCTTAATAATGGTCATACCTTCTGTCTACTGACAAATAATAGACATTCCTTTCTTCCTGCTTTCATTAAATACATTGTCTATGGGTTGGTGTAGTTTTCTTTCCTGGTCTGCTATTATCAAGTTATCATATGAATATAGTATGTTCTTAAGATTGTTCCCACCGATCCTGGTAGGATTTATAGTTCTCTTCAGATAGCTTCTCTGTAATGGTTAAAGGTAAAGACGCACATTGACTTTCTCACCAGCACGATATTTCAAGTTTCACCAATGAGGAAAGAAGTAAAGTAAATATTTATATCTTAAATCTTAATTTGATGTCTTTACTGCTACCAGACGAGCTCAATCGTTAGTAAATGTGCATTGAAATAATACAGGGTTAAACTTTCTTGTTCTGTTTTGGAGTGAATAATGCATTTGAATATATAATATTTTCAACAGTTTAACCAAAGAAAAAACGTTAATAAATGTTTATTTCAGTCGGAATAAATGTTTTTATTCATAAACAAAATAAGAAACCAGTAAGAGACTGACAGACGCAAAAATAATCACCATGCTTCTCCCACTACTCAAACTCGTATCAACCAATTAATTATTCATTGAATTAACTAATTTGTAGGTGAAAAACCCGACTATGTGAGCCATGACCTTCACCGACGTAACCATCATAAACCACGTGCTGTATCAATAATATCGATTTGATTTTTATACCCTTTGCTATCCTTGATTGAATTATTGAAAATACAAAAGAGGAGAAAGATGGACACAGAAGCGCACTCACAAATATAATAAACTTAACAAGTATAATTTCATCAACGTGAATAGTTTTAAAAAATTAACTATTCTGTTCACCTGATCAGTCATGAGTATAGTTAAAAAGAGGTTGCGTTAATAAAGTGTTTCTTAAAATGATTTCAATAAACATTCAAGTTATAAAAAAATAAAAGAAAAGAGACTTCAGCAGATGGCAATATCGTTTTTATAATACCTGATTAGAAGTACGACTATTGAAGTAAACTAGTCGCATCACATGGACTAAATAAGCGTCACGTTCTTTTAATGATCTTACAACATTTCTCTGTCAGACTGCGAAATAAACTACAATCACACACAGAATTATCAATAGAACGGCTTGGCAACTCGTTGCAGAGAAAAACATTCTCATAAAGGTGCAATAAAGGTCTCTAGGTTTATTAATTAAATTAAATTTCTACTGATTTTCTGCTGAGACTGACTGGTTAATTCCACAAAAGAATATAATAAATTTAGAATCTCATAAAATATTTCCAATTGCTATTATTATAAGTCATACAGTGGTAATAGCTGAATGGTTGTAGAACTTACTGTAACCTCAGAGCTTAACAGTAAATGGTTTAATTAATAATTATGTTAACTCTAATTCATTTTGTGGGTAAACGAATGACTGAATATATATATATATATATATATATATATATATATATATATATAATCATCAGATGCATATTATTCATTATGTATATAATATTATAACATTATTCATTATGCATTAATCTATAATATGCACCTGATGATTGTATTTTGCATGAAACTCCGAGTCATGCTATAGACATGGAATAATATGTATATTTATTAACACATACTTGATCGTTTATATTACATTAAGCGCTGTTCTTTTAACCCTATAATAATATTTATATATGTGTGTGTACCTGCGTCTGTACTCATTATATATATATATATATATATATATATATATATTAAGGATAGTAAGAATAAATATAATAACAATCCTCAGTTCGTAGCATTTACTTTTTAAAGTGCTCGATATGTAGTAGAGCAATATTTATAATAATATTTTTTATTTTTATTTATAATAAAAAAATTTTCACCGCAACACAACAGCTGTCGTGTTTCGATACTATCAATAGTACCTCATCAGGCGATTTACAGTTACAAGAGTTAGGGAATGATATGTATACATAGAAATTTAAAAGAACAAATATTATTTTATCCAGATAATAATCCTTGCAACCGTAAATCGCATTATGATGTACTAATGACATGACAGCTCTTTTGTGGCAGTAAAAGATGTTTTTATTATATATATATATATATATATATATATATATATATATATATATATATATATATATTGCAGGCATAACAATGATCATTGAAATATTTAGAAGAAAAAAGAAAACTTTTAATTAGACCCAGGGAAATTTGACACTGACATGTTGAATGCAAATGGAACACAAAGAAACAACAATTGACCATCTTAATCAACTTGTGTAAATAAATAAGCGAACAGAGACTGATACTTGGTAGTAAGGAAACAAACATTGCTTAGAGCTACAAAAATTACGAAATTGTGGAAAGCCATGGTTTTCCAGGTTCTTAAGAGACATGGCACATAAGAGTGAAAGAAGATACTTTTTGAAAAAAACATCTCAAATATTATCTAGGCTAACGAAATACCTTTTTCAATAAATTTACGTTGAATTTGTTTCAGTGAATTAAAACCGTATTTGACTCTTTTTCACAGACTGTCAATCATTATCTTTGTTCAGTCAATAATAATATCAGATACTTAGCAAAATGTATTATCCTTTCCGCAATAGGAGTAGATAGGTTTACACCCTTTCCTGGGTTTTTTTAGCAGGAGTGGAGGTTTATACATTCTTTCCAGTTTAGGATTGGATTTCTGGTTCCCTTGTTAATATCTTCTCATTCTCCCAGTAATTCTTTGTATCTTAATGGCTTTGTCGACTTGCTTACGGGAACTGTTTAAAAGATGCGAGTGTTACAGTTACGAAGCTTTCTTTCTTCGTTATGTATGCAAGAAATTTCAACTGTTTCTTTCTGACTCTAAGTAAAGATGTCCTCCTTGTTTTCATTTTGTTCCCAAATCTTTCTTATTGCTCATATATTCAGTTTGATCTTCTTCGATATTTAATTTATTTTATTTTACCTAAATATTTAAGTTTTTTTGCCTGTTTCCTTCTGGCATCTCCAATTCGTGACTTGCATCTTGTGCTGTTCCTCTTACTAACGATCTGATGGTTAGTCTATCTAATAGTCCTTTATTTTCGCTTTCTTTTACTACATTTTCTACGATTCCTTGTTTTCTTTTTGATTGCCATTAATGTTTCATAGAAGTAGCTGGGTTTACACACCTCCCACTCCAGTCTTTTGAATGGGAGTAGAGGTTTATCCCTTGTTTTCTTTTAAGGATTAGGTTTCCGGTTCCTTTTAAAGTCTACTTCAACTCTATACCTCTAACGTCTCCTAAACTCTAACATTTATATTCTTTTTTCATTTCCTCAATCCGGGTAGATAGGTTAGCCAATTGTCCGGTTCACACTCTTCTCCAGTCTTTTGAACAAGGGAAGAAGTTTGCCCCTAGTTTTCTGTTTAGAATTGAGTTTATGGTTTCTTTTAATTTTTTTTCTTTCTCTTTCACTTTCCCTTGTGCCATAGTTGATTTATTGCATTGCTTTGGATGAATAAATTAAATAACTGATTCCAACCAAGTACTGATTGAAGTACTCTAAAATCCAGCATATGTTCATGGCATAAAACACTAACCAATGTATATTTTTCTGGGCTGACTTGGTGAGTACGATGGTCGTTTTATAAAACAAAGCCTAGTGTTGTCGTCGCCGGGATTGAATTGGCTTCGTTCCTAAATTTTCGATGCAATCAGGCTTCTTGATGACCGTCAATTGATGAAGCAGATCGATACTTTGAATCGTGCAGTGATCGCTTCCTGCAACACAACGTAGGCGATTAAATTGTTGCAGTCATCGTCTTGTTGCTGGTCATCTCGTTATTGGAAGCAGAGATCTACTTCCATTTACAGCTACTACAACCCAGACGATTTTTGAAATCAAAATTTAAACTTTCATTAAAAAATATTCCTGTTTTCCTTCCTATAATGCCTTACCATTGTTTAGCAATTTTTCCGACATGATGTTTTTAACCTCTGAACGTGTTGTAAATCACTCAATGTATTCGCAGCGTACATGAAGTAAAATATAGATCACTATGGATTTATGTAGTTTGAATCAAATAAGTAACTTATTTAAACGACAGAAGTGAATTTACCCAAAAACTTTTTTCAGTTGATATTAAACCATAAATGGCGAAAGTAAACACGTAAATGATCTTTTGTTGAGGCACATGGATCCCCTTTTCCATTATAACGAGATTTCACCTTCTGGCATTTCTGTTATGTTGAGAGTCAGACAGTTTAAATGATTGGCATTTGGGTGATATCAGCGCTAAATTTGGCGAAGCAAGTCGGAAGATAGAAGTTTTGTTAAAGTAAGCAGGAGTTCTGTCCAAGTAAGCAGGGGTTCAGTTCATGAAAACAGAGGTTCTGTCTAAATATGCAGGAGTTCTGTTCACGTAATCAGTTCTGTTCAATAAGCAGGGGTTCTGCCCAAATAATTGGCAGTTCAGTTCAAGAAAGCAGGGGTTCTGCCCAACTAAGCAGAAGTTCTGTTTAAGTAAGCAGGAGTTCTCTTCAAGTAAGCAGGAGTTCTGCCCAAGTGAGCAAGAGTTCTGTTCAAGTAAGCAGGAGTTTAGTTCAAGTAAGCAGGAGATCTCTTCAAGGAAGCAGATTTTCTTTACACGTACAATCAGATAGAAATTCTTTTATTTGCCGTCTGGTTATACTGATGTGATTCATTACCACCTTCTCACGTTAATTTGTTAACTTGTTTACCTAATGCCAATAGTGTGCAGAAGAGGGTTCGAAGTTCCCGGGCATCCATATCGGGAGATCATCTAATCAAAGAGTGAAATAAAATTTTAGTTTATATTTATTTGAATAAAGTATTTATTTCATGTTTCACCCGTTTTTGCATATTTAAAATGTCTTTCGTTCTCGCACTTCTCTGTACTAAGCCTAATATACTTGAGTCTTAGGATCATACAATGAAGTAGTTGGCCCCGAACATCACCAAATATCACCAAACGTTTGCAAGTCACCGCTGCACACCCAAAAGATTTGTATTCAAAGTTTGTTTTTCTAGATTGGTTATCAGCTATCAAAGTTAGAGAGACAATTTTACCCTGATATTTAACTGACAGAGGAAGACGTGAACGCAACAGAAAATTTGAACCCGTCTCTCAGTATTCATTTTTCTGCGCCAATAGACTTTACGCTACCCATTCATACTTTTCGTATGCTTGACGTCTGAATATGATGTGTGTTTTAAGCGAAGAAGTATTTAGCGATTAGCAAGAAATTTATTCTACACAAAATACCCTTTTGTCATATTGTAATGACTTTCTTAATTAACAAGATATATTTTTGCCTCAGCTTGAAGACAGCTGTGCATTAATTAAAAAAGGTAAATACGACACAGATTTATAAATATTGAACATCTCGATGCTTGTTCTACCGGTTCGAAATATATTAATATACATTCACGTGTATCTTCCATAGGCGATCTTATTGGCTGTCTAGAAACAGAAATAACTATTAACTGGTAACTGTAGTGATTTTTAAGTATTCAAAGTAGTTGTTTAGGAATCAAAGTAGTTGAGAAAATTTCAAATCGACTATCAGCACTATTATCTTCTTTTTGACTGAAACCAATATCATTGTTTTTTGTTTGTCTATTTGATATGTGGTCCAACGACTCTAAAAGCGATGCCGTCGGGGATTCTACATTTCTGGTAAAGTCACCCTTGGCGGCAAGGTCGAAGATAAGAACCCAGATTAAGCAAAACCAACCCTAATGATTCCAACAATTGGACAATCAACAGATCTCAATGACTGAACCAGCGTATAAAGAAGGCTACGCATGACAGAAGACTTCATTCAAAATTATAACAATCAGCGATAGTCCGTTGAAGTTTCTGAACTAAATGTCTCATTCTATATGTGCCGCAGAGGAAGGTCATGAAATCAAGTGTGTTGGTCACTTCGTGGCAAGTTCAGGTCCACCTTAAACAAATTCACGTTATCGTCACTTTCTTCTAATCTGATATTTTGCCTTTAATCAATTCTTTCAAAGATAAACAGCGATGGGTAATGAATGACAAGGGCAAGTTTTGATAAAACTGGAAGCTTCTAGTGTTGAACCTGCACGTTGTCGGTGAATTTAGCCATCAATACCATCATCATAAACGAAGCGACTATCAAAAACCAAATTAGATTCTTGGATACGAGATAATGGCAACGATTTTGTTTTACAGTTGTCTACAGTCACCAGGTGATGACAAAACACTTGATTTTTTTCTGCTTTTGTATAAACAAAACGAAGCCAGTAATCAGAGAAATAACTGATGTTGCTACAAGTGATTCTATCTAGAGATAGTTCATTATCTTTTATCATATCGAATATACACTTGAAATTATTAAGAATAAATTTCGTCTTTGCTCGAAACGTCAATGAAATCACCATTTCGTGATCTATGATAAGAAGCGGAAGGGAGATGATGTGAAACGCTAGTAACCACAAAATTTCGGTAATTGAGAAAATCTTCCATAATGAAAATGCTGAATTATAATTAAATATTTTATTTTATTTTGTATTTTATTTTGCATTCTAACAAAAATAAATATCCTTTCTTTTCCGTTTCACTTCTTCATCATAATTCCTTTTTATTCATGTTTTTGCATTATCATTAACAACATATCGTTTGTAAATCTGGCACATATTATTTTTTAAAATTTCCTGTCTGTCCATAACTGAACTCAAATGCTCCTTGTATGTTCTTTACTCCGTATAGTATCTTTAAATGGGCTATAAATTAGCTATTATGAACTAAGGTAAAAGAGCGTTCATTTATTATTAAGCCCACAGTTTCTAGGTAAATAGAATAATTTTAACATACTCTCTCTGATGAATAAAATTCAACCAAACCATAATTTCTTCAAAGTGAAAAAATTTTATTAAGTTATTTTTATACGGTTTCGTTAACAAATCTTGAATATGCGCCATTATAGAAGATTTTCCAACACGAATGAGTTATATATAACTTCAATAAAAACTTTCCTTAGAGTTTCATATATACGGGAGGGCAGATTCTATTTTTTTAATTTTGTTTGAATTTTAGTATATATTTATTTATTAAGTAAATTTACCCAGGTGATCATTATTTCGACTACACCTTTCATTAAATATTGAAGTTATTTCTTCCTACCAAAGGGATTCATTACGGAATTTTCGTTCTAATTTCATCGACTCCGTCTATTTTAAAATCAGGTTAACGTAAAGTTCGGTTATGCTACTCATGCGATTGCCAGATCGAAATAAATAATAACAGGCTGAATCATAATTTCGGAAGTGAATCAAATGGTTGCCTCATTTCGCCATAACCGAGAGTCTTTCCTTGCTAGATATCAGGAGATATGTGTTCACCCATCCTTACATTACTCAAAGTTCGAGACACTTTCATCAGCATTTAGAATGCTGTATTCTTCTACTCTACCTAGATGTCAGTGTACATAAATATCTGGCTGCACGTATGGTGCCTCACTCATGGAATTAACCGAAAAAGCATACGTAGTCGCGCGCATTTGTGCGTAAAAGTCTCAGTGCCTTCGCTTGCTTACTTGTTGAAGGTGCTGGCTTCTGCTGTTGAACAAGCTTAAAACCTCGAACGATACAAGAATTTGATTACATGTGCGGAACGTGTTGAACTATAAAAAGTTTCCACTCGCTCATTTTCTCTCGTTTCCCCTCTCTCTCTCTCTCTCTCTCTCTCTCTCTCTCTCTCTCTCTCTCGCCTTTTCTTTTTTTTAAGTATGTTTTCCTCGAGTATTCGTAGTATGGACTGTTGAAGCTTGATTCCAGATGCAAACTGTGCATATATGAATGGTGTGCTGAGCGGTGGTCTGTTGTTATGACGGCCATGTTTATTGATCTGAGATCAGGAGTCGAGGGGAGGTCAATTACTGACTGACCAATCAGAGTCAAATACAGTCTCTATCCGCAGTGGTGAATATCCAACCGGAAATAATGGCTCGGGTCACGTGCAACAAACGTATCATGGCAGCAGAAAGAAGAGAAGAATTGAGTAAAAGCAGTTATGAAAGATTGGGTACAACAGCTTTGAATTCTTCATGCAAACACCTAATCTGCTGAATAGTAGACAAAGCAAAGGTGTTTAGTTGTCCAAGTCAGAAAAACAGAAGAAAAGAAAGAAATGAATGAATGTACTTCAGTTGGCTCTATACACACGGAGCAGATTTTATTCCATATCGATTTTCTATAATTCCTGGTACGCACACGCCGCCAAACCATAAAATTATACTGTTACAACTTCATCCCTTATACAACAATGGATACGGACAAAAGTATATAGACTTGTAAAAACAACAAATTCTTGTGCTTCTAGATACATTTTACATTTAAGCGTTCGTTCTATATTTAGCAATATTCTTACCTCATACTGATCACTAGTTAATACGGTCCTGTTAAATAAAGTTCATGATTAATTCTCATGAGCGCTGACATAAAGTATTGTATGTATATACATATATATATATATATATATATATATATATATATATATATAGAGAGAGAGAGAGAGAGAGAGAGAGATCACCCGGTTCACACTCCACCCACGTCTATTGAACAGGTTAAGTGGCTCATTTCTTGTTCCCTGTTTAGGATGTAGCTTCCGGCTTTTCTCTTTTCCAATCTTCTAACTTTGGTTTCTTTTTTTTCCAATTGGAGTAGATAGATCTATCTATCGCCCGGTTCACACTCCACCCACGTCTATTGAACAGGTGTAGAGGTTCATCCCTTGTTCCCTGTTTAGGATGTGGTTTCCGGCTTTCTCTTTTCCAATCTTTTCACTATTACGTAGCCCCCTACACATCAGTGGCGTTACCGCCTTGCTCGGGGTGATACGATTAAAAAAAATATATATATATATGTGTGTGTGTGTGTGTGTGTGTGTGTGTGTGTGTGTGTGCGTGTGTGTGTTGGCGTACAAGGCGACTTGGCATATAAGATGACCCCTGAATTTTAGAACTTAAAATGTTGGTTTCAAGTTAAGTTGACGACCCCCGCATATCTTATTTTATGTATTATATATATGTATTGTATTGAATTTATTAAATGTATTCAGTAAGCATATACTTTGTTTTCACTTAAATTCCAATAAAAAACAATGTGGAGATAAATATCACAATCTACAACACCACATGAGTGCGTGCCCATAGATTCGAGAAATCTTCTTAGAAAAAATATGCGCTCCCCGGCAGGATTCGAACTTGCGTTCCCCTAAAGGAAACCGTCATTAGAGCTGATGTACTGTGATAGTTTCGCCTCGCGGGAAGCGCCGGTGAGCTTATATTTTCTTAATACGATTTCTCGAACTACCAAGACTCTAAATGATAATGAATAAATAAATATACAGTTTAATAAATAAACAAATATGGTTATCCGCTAAATATAGTTATCCACTAAAAAATAACATATATATAGTCACCCGCAGACAGTACTGTTTCACAGTTCTTCAGTACGGTTAGACATCCGATTGCTTCTAGCTAGAACTGAAACCCAATCGAATTGTTATCAGTCGGAGATTCTAACTCTGAGTCATGGGCGCTCGGCAGATGAAGGTGAACTTTAGCGTGTTACATGCATAATGCCAGCAGCTGAGAGTGTTCAAATTCATTACTGAATGAACGATGTGAAAATGCGTGATTAGCTACAGTTTTTTTCCTGTTTTTTTCCTGTTTTTTTAAGTTTACCATTTCTCCATAGTGCTTAATTAGCGACCATATATATATTTTTTATATATGCTTAAGTTTTTTATATAATTTTATAAATAAATTATATATTTTATATAATTTAAGTACTGAAAAGGATAAATTATAAAATCACTCGAAAAATTATATAAAATCTAAGCCAAAGCATCTTGTCTGTCATTTTTAATGAAAATTTTATGAAAGAAGGATTGATGCCTAAATACACAATTTTAAAAATACTTACATATATGTGTGTGCGTGTGTGTGTGTGTGTGTGTGTGTGTGTGTGTGTGTGTGTGTGTGTGTAAAAGAGATGGAGACAGATTATTTGTTTGATTGTTTTTTTCATCTTATCAAATTTAAGTGGGTTATTTAAAGTCAGAATATGTATTTTAGATTCTAAGAATGTTTTGAAGACAATAATCATTTTCTGATACACTTCCTACTAATTAACGCATAGATGTAATAGAAGTGGATTCATACCTTTCTCAAGAGTATTTGAGCGAAAGTGAATCCAACGACCCCGACTGGAATTGAAACACAGCTCTTCTTATTCCAATTTCGTGTCGTTATCCATTACATTACTCGCATATACAAACTTACTGAACCTGCTATTCCCAAATGCTCACCAATCTTGAGTCTGAATAAATAAAAAATTACTTCTTTGATCATACAAGAAATGCCTTAGTTTTATATTGTATGTTTTCTCTCCCAAATTGTTTATATAGATGTATTGAAATTAAACGAGCTATATTACCGTTAGATATAAATATCTTTAATAACAAAATCATTTTTAATATAAAACAAAATTATATTTATTACAGTTGCTTGACAACGAATTTATCATTTAATGACATTGATTAATAGCCATTACAATTTATTTTATGAAAGTTTAGTATGTCCAGTGATAAAAAATGGAAACATTTTTTATTCAAGAGTGAAATACAGTTATAAATTCCTAAGCTCCATTTTCTATGACTAGTGTAAAAGTCCCCGCACGCATGCGCAAAACACAGTTACAACGCATAGAATGGATTTGTCAATTGATTCGAAGCAAATGCTGCATAAATGTGACCAGCTTTCCTTTTCTAACTTATTAAATATAAATATAGCACCTATCTCAGAGACATGACAGACAATATTGGACATAACATGAAATGTCGTTAATCAAGATTTGTGCTATTTATATATTCCAATATCATTATTATTAATGACATAGATAGAAATATTAATTGTTACAATTACTTTACAATTATTTGCATTTCCCTTAAATATTCTTATATGTATCTTCATTCTGCTTAATATTATTGTATTTAAAATGTTAATACCTGTCATCTGACTCTTTTTACACCCGAATTTTTTTTTTTCTGTCAGGGTACGTCCTTTTCTCTAACCTGCCTGACTAAGTTGTTTAGCTAATTAAACTTCGTTAATGTGCGTTGTGGTGCAACAGATATCGGCTGAGAGATCAGTAGGGCCGAGCTCGAATTCCAGTTGAATTCGTTGCATTCACTTACGCGCAAATACCCTTGAAAAATATATTAATCCGGCTCTTCTCCTTCCAAATATGGATTAAATAGCAGGACAGATTATGATCTCTAGCCTTGATTGTGCGGTTGGCAACCAGCCTACCGCAGAAAGTAATGACAACCTACTGCGGGAAAAACTTCTGCACAGTCAGTCATGTCTCCATGATCGCCCAAGCGTGTATCACGTACGGCACTCGACTGAATGGCTTTATTTTGCATATGTTGATTAGCACACGGTTAATTTTTCAGCGTTCTTCAAGAGCCTTTTTTTCGCGTGGCTTTAACAGCTGAGGGAGTTTGAATGTCCATAATATCTGCTATGTGCTGTGTCCTTTCAGAACGTTCGCGGTCATGGCCTTCAATTTGCTCAAGCCCACCAAATATGTGATGCGTTGCTTTCCCTATATCTGTCTTGTGAGTCTGAGATTCTCTAAGCCTTCCTTCCTCATGACATATCTCAGAAACTTCAGCTGTCTTTTCTTGATGCTAAGTATAAATTTCCGTTTCGTTTCCATCCTCTCCAAAATCTTGTCGTTGCTCACATGCTCGGCCCATGGTCCTTAACGTCTAACTTTTTAAACTATATCTCTGTTTATGCTGCCTTTGTATAACATTGAAATATATTCGATTGACACAGTTAGTTTTCTATATCAGTTGACCTATATATATTTAATCATTGAAAATGACAGCAAAGAGAACGCTTTTACTCAGAAACAGAAAGAGACAACTGAAATTACTTGGCTACATAATAATGAAGGAAACATGGTTTGGAAAACATGACCCTCACAGGGCATATCGAGGACAAGAGAGATAGGGTTAGACAGTGAGTTATCTACTTGACTAGATTACGGGGATGAATGTGAGAACGTGGGTGGGGTAGAAGTGTTATAAAAAGTAGAAAACTGCTGAGGGCCTCAAGGAATAGGAAGTTTTGGAGAGCCGTGATCGCTCATGTTCTGAAAGAGAGTGTCACTTAAGATGATGAAAAAGAATGTTATCCATTGACATTAGTTTATATTATTGTCAACCTAAACAGAAAGAAGAAGTCCACGGTAACATTATGCGGATATATGTGGGTAAGATAATGGTTAATCCATAGACTTGAACTTGATTGTAGGTTAAGCAACCTTTTAGGAGTCGATTCCATAAGGTAGTGGCTCGTTGAAATAAGTTGCTCCAGTGGAACTTACATTTCACCAAAGAAATACGAAAGAAATGAGGGTAGTTCGCTGCAATGCGCGAAGGTTAAAACTGGTGGAACAAAGGAGTGTAATTCTTCTGAACACTTTCCATGAAAATAGCGACAGGCTTGCGACGTCTCGTCTGTGAGAAAGGAGTTTTAGGATGGAAAATAATTAGTGGAAAGTGAAGATAAAAATTAAATACTGTTGTTCTAACAGTTTTCTTTCGTCCAATTATTATAATTTTATATCTGACAATCTTTAAATGATTTTTTAATCCATGTAAATGTTTTATGACGAAGTTCTGTTCGAATATTGTATATAACTCTGTATCTCCGAAGTTCTGTTCGAATATTGCATATAATTTTTAAAAGGTGACAAAAATTTAAATGATTTTCGTTTTCTTTGAATTCTCATTTGGTTTTTGATTTATTCAATGCGATGAATGCAGATAATATATTTCAGTGCCTTCAGACATGAGCAGATCTTGGAGGGGTGGTTTTCTCCGGGCTGCAATTATTTTTTATTGGTGTGGGCGTCATTTAGGTGAATTCGTCTCATGAATTTGCTTACAAAATTAGTTTTTATTATTTTCCATCTCATTCCGTTTGTATAATTTTTACAGAAATTCTTTGAACAATTACTTCGAATATTATACTATTAGACAGTTACTGTTAGTAGATTTTTTTATAGTGTCTGCATATTATATGCGTTGTGGGGCACTGGATATCAGCTCGGAAAGCCGAGTTCGAATCCAGTTGAATTCGTTGCATTCACTTACGCACAAATACCCTTGGAAAATGTATTAATCCGTCTCTTCCCTCCACCTATGGATTAAATAACAGAACTGGTTGGGTCTCTAAGGCCTTGGTTGGCAACTAGTTTACCACACAAAGTAATGGTAACCTACTGCGGGAAAATCTTCTGCCCAGTCAGTCATGTTTCTTTCGAGACATGTTCGGCCAAGCGTGTATTATGTATGCCACTTAATTGACTGACTATATTGTTAATGCAATAACATTTTATGATAAAAATATTTATTTACGAAAACAGAACTTCATTTTTTCTCATTATTATTAAATAAGTTTCTTCATATTCATTTTTTGATTATTTAAAGGGTTGCCAAATTCTACTATAGTGTCGGGCGGGTCAAACGCTCATGACACAGCTGCTTTCGGTATGACCAATCGTTTTCCTTCATATTAGGGAGCGCTTTCCTGCTAAAAGTCTTAATTATTTAAAATAATTTTAGAATTTTATATTGTTTAAAATAAATAAAAATAAGTTTATATTGTCATTGTCTATATTTCTGAGATGAGGTAGTATTTACAGTATTTAGATTATTCGGACTATTGTCCTAATCTTTGCTGAAACGTCGTACAAATGGCAACAAAGTTGAGGACAATAGTCCGAATAATGTAAATACTGTAAGTTTATATTTTTTACAACAATTTTATACTTGCACAAACACTCGGTACACTGCTGAAGGTCTTAATTATTTAATAGTGAACGCAGCTGTCTTGGTTCATGTTATATGTGACTTTATAGATCACTACATTTAGACTGACTGATACGCGATAACTGAGTAATTTGTATTTATCTGTTAATAGATAATGTTAGATTTTTACTAGGTTTTATTTTTCGTAGTTTAATTTTGTCTTTATGAATATAATTTTATGCAATCTTAAGTACAAATCAGATCAACAGTTAGATGAAAAATAAACTGTGAGGTAATTTAATAGAACTGCCGGAAATGGGATTTCAACACATCATTTTGCTAGATGAAAGGATATTCAAATTGAATTTCAAACAGGATTCATTTTCGATTTTTTCACATGTATTTGGAACACTCATGCGTATATATGTACATTTGCATGAATCCATAAATGAACCGGTAAAAGGAAACATGTGAGTTTTTAATGTTAACATATGTTCCGTGTTCATAGTTTGCTCGCAAAAAAGTATGCATGCGTGCGTGCGTATGCGTACGTATGCTTTTCTATAAAAATGGAATTAAGTACTGGACACTCTAGCAAAGAACCAAACCGATTATTATTATTATTGGTATTATTATTGGTAGTTGTGGTCGTCGTGGTGTTTTGTTAGTGATATTATTATTGTTGTTGTTATTGTTTTTGTTGTAATAATAATAGTAGAAGAAGAAAGATACTACTACTAAAACAACAGCAATAGAATTTAATTGTGTTTCCCAACTAGAGACATAAAGTTAGAAATGGGATCATGGTATTTATCACTGAACATTTGTGTAAATACAACACACAAAAAAGGCCCTTCCTCAGGTGTAAGGTGTGTTAGTGAGAATACATGTTTGTATTTATTTAAGAAATTAGCTGTCAAGAATCTCTTCAGTGAGTTTCAGGATATTTTCTAATCATGCACCAGAATACAAATCACAACTGAAATTATTGATGGCTTCATGTACCACATTTTTAGACTTTCACTTCAAGTTACTTATATTTGGATAGTTTTTTTTTCTTTTAATCTTCAAAGCGACATTAAAGACTGCAGGACCTGCAATATCAATAAGAAAGTATACTCTGATTTTTGTGGTCTTTGATCACTGTTTGGGCGGTTAGTTTTGATTGTGCTGTATGTGTTTATTGTAAAGTCCTATAAAATTTGTAGAGGTACGATGTCTGTAAAAATAATGTTTATACATTAATAATAATAATAATAATAATAATAATAGTAATAATAATATCAAAGCTGTCTTTCGCAAGGAATATTCCCTATTTAACCCACTGAAATAGTCACAAACTTTAAATTCTCCTCGAAGAAATTAGTGATTTAGCCAATATTTTAAAAGAATCGTTTTAACTATGAGTCAATACTGAGTGACAGAACCAGTATGCGATTCGGACTATGAAATACTAGATGTTTCAATATAAACTGGGTTCACCCTAGGAGATACCAAAATAAGCTTTGTATTCGGTGTCACACCAGAATATCTAAAGAGCTAAGTACCTCGTTGGTCTGTGATTACGCTGACATAAAACAGTAAATCATTTCAACCTAATTTAGAATATATACATGACAACCTGGATGATAAGAAAGTCTCTAAACGGCCTTCTCGCGAGAAGATTCGAACTTCATTTCAAAATGACACATACTCACAGTATCACCATTAAGATGAAGTCCAGAAAAGAATTTGATTTTCTAAGATCAGCTCAGACGTGCCACAAGGCCGAAAATACTAAGCACCCTGTGAGTATCGAACTCACAATTCAGTCGTAACTGATCTAGAGAGACAAGCTTTATAACCATTAAACCACGTCGAAGTTTCCAACTGAAGTCCAGAATAAATAAAAATGATAATGATAATGATATGACCATATACCCTTAGAAACTGAAATTCTAATTCAGTCCCTGTTTGGTAATGGACAAACGAATATTAAAATTGCTTATAATAATGATGTGCGTTGTGGTGTCATGGATATCGGCTCCGAATGAGAAATCGGAGAGCTCAGTACAAATTCCAGTCGAATTCGTTTCATTCACTTACGCACAAATACCCTTGGGAAAGGTATTAATGTAGCTCTCCTCTCTCCGGCTATGGGTTGAAAAGAAGGACAGATTGTTGTTCTATAGCCTTGGTTGGCAACCAGTCGACCGCAAAAAGAAATGGCAACCTACTGCTGGAAAAACTTCTGCCTTGTCAGTCATGGATAAAAAAAGACATGATTGCGTGTATCACGTATGGCTATTAACTGACTGGCTATAATGATGAAATCAAGAAGTGCATCTGTGCAGAAAGCAAAAATGAAATTTCATCCTAATCTGTTATGCCCACTTCGCATTAATACTCTTGGAAAAGTTATAACTCGTCGCTCAAAACCTATGGGTTAAATATCAAGGTAGACTGTATCATCGAAGAATGATTCTAAATTAACAACTACAGATACGGCAAAGGGAAAGAAGACATGGCAATTCACAGATAAAGAACAGATATCGGTGGATAGCTGTGATCATCTATGGCCTGGAGAGATATAGCATTAACGATGGAACCTAACCCTAAACTGTTATTTGGTCGTAAACGCTGAAATCTGAATTGGCAATTGGTAAAATGATGGCAGTTTAACGTCAAAAGCTGTTTTCGAAACATTAGCAAGTATCCCTTAACGGAAAATGTATTTCTCTTGTTCATCCGTGCGTTTGTCATGTCTTATTAAGCAGTCTCTTGAGAATTTATTCGTGTTTGGCTTGCTCAGTGCTTACATCTCTTTAATTTAGGGCCATATTGTTTTGAGCTTCCCTTATGATGACTACAGATTTTTATCGTCTGCAGTGGAAACGTCAATGGAGCAGATTATTGACTGAATAAACAAACTTTAACGATGAGTGACAGTTAGAAACGTGGCACGCAGACGTTCGGTGTTTACATTTGAACAATAAATGTCTTCCTTCGGATTTATCTTCTTTTTTTTTTACTTGCTACTCTCACTGGCGTCGCTTTTCACCAATAGTTCTTTACAAACGAAATGGTAACATTTTTACCTCTACCTTAACTTTAGAGCTACATTATTCAAACACAAACAACTTCTTTTTAAAGTCTTCTCTATTCTCTCTCAATTCATGTTATTATAATAGTCTTCCTTCCCCTCGTCTTGATTTATCCCTCTTTCTATCTCTGGATATTCTTTCTGCAAGTCTATTTGGTGTGTGGGTAGTATAGCAGTTTGCGACTCGGGAAGAGAAATCGGCGAAATTTGTTCGAATTCTAGCCGAATTCATCACGTTCAATTTCGCACAAATACCTTTGGGAAATATATAAATTCATTTCTTCTTAAGGGTTAATTTCCAGGGCTGTCTGAGTTTTTTTTTTTTTTTTTTTGAAGTGCAAACTGATCTCTGAGAAATAAAACACTGAATCCAAAGCCAGTCTGACAAGTAATAGTCTCCGCCAGGCTATCTTGTATTAAACTCAACACTGCTGCTATGAATGCTGTAAATATGGTACCTTTATGACTCTAATGGATTAAGGGAGTCGTAACGTGACTACATTTTATTCTTGTTCTATATAAAGCTTCTTAAATTTCTCATGCTGCATTTTGTTTCTCTGTATGTTCCTTCTTAGTTTTGCTCTCGTGTTCTCTCTTTCTTCTTTCTCTCACATATTATCTTTACTCACAGATTTTGATTCCTTTGCTATACTCTCATTCCTCGTGTGTTTTACCACACTTTCTTTTAGTTTTATTGTTTCTCATGACTTCACTTTATAAAATATTTTCTCTTTTTATTACCTTTCTCGCGTTACTTCCTATATTTTTTCTATCACATCACTTATTTCTCACTTTTATTACCCCCCCCACTCTCTCTCTCTCTCTCTCTCGTTTTTTCTTCGTTATCGTCATCATCATAATTATAATCATTTTCACTTTTATTCATCTCCCCTCCTCTCTCCTAAACCTAATTCCATATCTTTTCATTCAAATGCAAATGTAGCTGGGTTTTTAAACAATGACACAGACCAGCAATTTTTCCTTATTTAAGTAAATCAAAGATAATCGACTTTATAACCGAGAAAACGTACGCTCACTTGTAAATTAATTTGAATGCATAGAATGGTGGAGGTTTTATCTGACGCATGTAATGAGCCTTGTTGATTGAAATGCATTTGTGAACAGGAAACTTGAGGATAGTTTCTTCGAATATACGTAAACGCATTTTACGATTATGCTTACTAGAAAAGGGTCCAAATCTCTACTTTTAGTTTTAAATTTCAAATACATGTAAGCCAGATCATAATAAATATAAATAGTCCCTAGCCAAATGTAACATAATCACTTTCTTTGTCAATGCACTTGATTCAGTGAAAAATATTTCTCATAGTGATTGAAAATTATTCAGTGAAATTCAATTCTGCTTTGAACAATCTAATCTATCCTAAGAAGCCCGGTATACGATAGTTCTCTTCCGATGTGAATTTCAGTCAGTATCAGGAGGTGAATTAGCCTGGGGGCTAGATCCACGAGGGTCATATACCGACCAACTTCTTTGTGCAGGGCTATTGTGACAATCGCACTACATACATCGAGGTGCGAAACACTGTAGTCACCACATTAGATGATGCCTCAGAGGCCACACATGATCCAGCAGAATGTTTCTACTTTCAATATGTCCCACATGACCCAGCAATGGCTGGCCGAGACTTCTCATGATCATATATTTCCATGTCATCTCTCTTTATTTAAATCTTCTGGGTGGCATCGTTGTGTGGAAGATTATGCCTGCAACAGCTATACAGTGTAAAAACTTGTCGAAAACAGCCATCGATGTGCTAATAACGAACCTGTATTTTTCCTATAAAAACCTGTAATTTTTTTCTTCATGTAAAATGTTGCTACAGAGAAATCGAAATTTGAACTGACCAATCAGAGCTCTCAAAATAGGATGACAAGGTTTTCTGACATTTACAGATGTCAAGAATGTAATGCCTGCAAAATTTTAGTGTTTTTCTCTCTTGAAATGTTGAATTTTTAAATTTATTTTTAACCAATCATAATTTAAAAGTGATTCTTAATTTTTAGACATTTCGCAACTAATCATTTTAGACGTTCTTAAATTCTGAATAGTACTATTTCTTTCAGCATTGTTATAAATAACTTCTTCAACTGTATGTTGTGTTCCTTCAGGATGTGGGTGAACATGCACAAACTTTGTGTCCTTTGTAGTTCTTTGTAAAGTTTGTTTTTATCTCCTAATCCCTGTTCTGTCAACCATTTACACAAGCTTATTAGGTAAATTATTCACTGTTTTCCTCTGTCTCTCTTGCCTCCAATTTGTCATGTGAGTGCTTGCGTTTTTGCTATTTCTTCTAATCCTCGTTCTGCCAACCATTTAAACAAGCTCATTAGGTTGGTTATACGCTGCTTTCCGCATTCTCCCTGCCTTCAATATGTCTCGTGAGAGCCGAATTTTTGCAAATCCTCTTTTCTTATTCTTTATAGTTCATTGGGGTAGATTGTTTTAGTTCCGAACTAGAACGAGATAAAGGGTTCAGTTTGAAAGTCCAGTCATCTGATGAAAGACAGGGCGTACAACCGCCGAAACGTCGCGAATATGGCAACAAAGATGAGGACATCGGTTCGAACAATGTACATAGTGTAAATAACATTTTTAAATATAAATTTGTTAAACTTCTAGAAGTGCTTCATACTCTGTTTAATCACGAATTTTGTTCTATAAAAATTTTGGATATCACATGGGCGTTCGTACTTCTCCCCCAAAAAACAGTGTCAAAATGACGACCCCTACTTTTATTTTAAGTAATCCTCCGTAATGGTTATTGATTTTAAAAGCGATGATTAGAATTGTCATAAATCCTAAACATATTATGAAATTAAATCAATACATTTTTTGTATTCTTGAGAATTTACAACAAAAAATTTAAGCACTATTAGAGTATTTATTTACAAGAATAATTTTACATTTACAGTATTTTAAAAACTAATATAACTGAATTAAGACTAATAATGTATCACGTATGGCACTTAACTGACTGAACATTATAAGCTTAATCTGTAATTTCTTGATCCACGAACCACCATGCCAAGACCAGGTGTTGAAGGCTTATTCAAAACGATCACTTCAGATATCACTAATTTTGTCTAAGGAACAAAAATAGGCAAAACATGGATTTCATGCTAGAAAAGAAAAAAAAAAAGAAAAATCACACATACAATAAAAAATAAAATAAACGTATTGTCAAAAGGACGGTTTTTCCAATGATACCGATTTTTATTTTAACTACCGTCACCCCTCGGCAATCTTTATTGTTTTTAAAAGCAGTCGTGAAAATAAAATCTATGTATGTGTGATTTTTCTTTTTTATTATTATTATTATTATTATTATTATTATTATTGGAGTAGATAGTACCCTCCATCACCCGGTTTTACACTCCACCCCCTTCTATTGAGCAGGAGTGGAGGTGGTCGCCTTGTTTCTTGTTTAGGAAGAGGTTTCCGGTACACTCTCCTTCGACTTCGGTCGTGGTTTCCGGCTTTCTCTTTTCCAATCTTTTCACTTTTCCTCATTTTTTTTTCAATTGGAGTAGATAGACTGAACTATCGCCCGGTTCCCACTCCACCCATGTCTATTGAACAGGCGTAGAGGCTCATCCCTTGTTCCCTGTTTAAGATGTGGTTTCTGGCTTTCTCTTTTCCAATCTTTTCACTTTTCCTTATTTTTTTTTTCAATTGGAGTAGATAGACTGAACTACCGCTCGGTTCACAGACCACCCACGTCTATTGAACAGATGTTCCCTGTTTAGGATGTGGTTTCCTGTTTTCTCTTTTCCAATCTTTTCATTCTTACGTAGCCCCCTGCACACCAGTGGCCTTACTGCCTTGCCCGGGGTGATATGATTAAAAAAAATACCGTAAGTAAATATAAAAGTGGATATTGAAGTCAGCACTCGGAGACGACAGCCTGTTTTATATTTGGGCGCAATCGTCAGGCCATCTGATTTTGCTCGACTATTTATATATACATTTCACTGATGCATTGAGGGCAGTTTAATGTATTCTTATATATATATATATATATATATATATATATATTAGGAACTTGAATAAGTTCTCGCTGATTTTTCATGAAAAGTAATGTTTTATTTACAAAAGTTAGTAAGAAACATATCACTGAAAGTATTGTCCATCTCTAGCCAATACATTTTCCCATCATTCTGGCAGCATCTGAATTCCATGTCAGAAAAAACGACACGTCTTTTGAAGTTAACCACGAGTCGACCTATTTTATTGACATCTTCATAAGAATGAAAGTGCTGCTCAGCCAGGCCATGTACCATTGAGTCGAACAATGATAATCTGATTGGGCAATGCTTGGTGAATATAGCGGATAGGGTCCCATTTAAGGTTTTCCAAATAGATTTCTACCAATTTTGCAACGTTTGACCTACTGTTGCCATGTTGCAAAATCACTTTTTAGTGTCTCTACTCTTTTTTCTTTATTGCTTGGCTCAAACACATCAACTGTAGTCAATAGTGATCTCCCGTGATGGTTTATCTTCAACATCAAAACCATTATTTTTAAAACGTTTAAACCAATCTCTACATGCTGTTTCCGACAGAACATTGTCGCCGTTAAGCCTCAACAAGAATTTTGTGTGCTTCAGCTGTAGATTTCTTTTGAATAAAGTAGTGCAGTAAAATTTCCCGTAAATGCACTTTCTTTGGCAGGAAATTTCAGTTTACGCTTTACGTTTTCATTTGATTGAAGGAAGATGAGAGCGAAAAGAAATTTAATTTTGAAAAGTTAAAATCATTGTTGATAATATACAAATATTAATATAATAAATATTATATCTCTGTGGGCGTAGGCGTCCTTGTACTGAAACGCACACTGAAAATTCATTACAACAACCAAAAGTTGCATTCAGTGTGATAAGAGGACAACACTTAGTTTCAAAACTTAAAACAAAAAGTAGCCTAAAATGGGATGAAAGTTAGTCTACGTATGTTTCAAGAAAATGTATATAAATACACAATAGTCTTTATTATAACAGAGAGGATATATATATATATCGCTTTTATTAAAACCAGTTACTATAGAACATCTATTTGGTTGTACTGCATGCGCCTAGTATACTCTTATCAGGTGCCATGATGAGTACACTGGGATTCGTATAAGTTTACCCTAGTGTCATTTTGTTGTAAGCATAATAAATCGGATATTATAAATTAAATTTCTCTTTAATTATACTATAAAGAATCTCAGCAAAAGAAGTATTGCGTCGTATTCTCATTAAATGGATAACATATATAATTACATGAATGTAATTATATATGTGTTTGTGCGTGTGTATGTGTGGGGGAGCATCCGTGTGTAACAGCACACACGCACTTAGGCTTTTGAGTAAAATCCGTTAAAATATATGTGTAGATGTATGTTCAGTATTGTAATATGATATTCCGTTCAACTTTGCTGGTCACGTCAAATAGCCTTTAAATTCTGCTTGTTCGGCATCGGCTAGAATATCCATCACCTGTTAAAGGAAAACTAAAAAGCAATAATAACCCCACCTTTAGTTGGATATAATGATAGATATACAAAGTTCCTTCTACAGTTGCAATAATCAATAATGCTAAACAATTTCGGTAATATGTCATTTAAACTATCCATGATGGCATTGGGCATGCGCATTAGTCGATACACTGAATTATCATTATTTTTGTAGTCACCTTCTGGTTACATTAGGTTTGTGTGACAAAGTGACGGGTCGTAAGCGAAAACACCGTAATTCTATCTCTGCAAATTGCATCCACTTCTCTGTTTATATCTGTTGGTTAGTATTCACGCAGGCGCATAGCTTCCTCAAAATATGACCCCTGTCTTCAGTAAAAAAAAAAAAATGGAGTTCCTTCAAGTAAGAAATTCCCTGTGCGATTTCCGCTTCGTAGAGCACTCCTTCACCACTGTCACGTGATTCGATGTTCTTTATCGGAAAGGATTCCTGTAATCTAATCCTGAGGCAGTTTTCATTAAACTATTTCTTCGATATACCGTGATCAACGTCGCTATTCATTTTTTGTCTTCTTCCTAATGAATCAATAAGAGAAGTCAGCCTCACTAATTCCTGTTGCAAACACCTGTTCAGGCACATTCGTCTTTATTCAATACCCACAGAGCTAACGATGTTTATACAGCAACTATTCTAAGTAGTATAAAATTATGAATTTATAAAATAGGAACATTGCTTATTGAAAACAAAGAAGAGTGATGCAGTCCTTCTGTATGGCAGCAAATGTTGGATGATCTAAAGTACGAAGAAGAGGTTCGAGGCAACAGAAATGTGGTACCACAGAAGGATGCTGAGGATATCATGGACTGAGCACATCAGCAACGATGAGGTGTTTGAGAGGATGCAAACAAGAAGAAAACGCATACTTAATATCAGGAAAGGACTGCTGAGGTTACTGGGACATGTAATGAGTAAAGATAGCCTAGAAAATCTAATACTCACAGGGTGGATAGAAGAAAAGAGAGACTGGAGAAAGCAGCGTGAGACATATTTGATAGGCCTGAGAAAATGGATGACGGTGTGTGGTTTGGGAGAGGTACCAAGGGAAAACTACTGAGAGCGACAAGAGAGAGGGCCAACTGAAACTCCATGATCGCCTACATCCTGATGAGACACAGCACATGAAGAAGAATGCTACGTAGATCTTAGTGACAGTTTCTGGTATATATATATATATATATATATATAGAGAGAGAGAGAGAGAGAGAAAGAGTGCAGCTTATTTGGCATACTCAACAGTATTGAATAAGGCCCGTACACTCAAACACTTCCAAACAGACAATTCCCAACAGTGACACACATTTGGATCCTCTACCGAGATGTCCATTGCGGTGCAGTTGGTTTCGGCTCGAGAAATCTGAAAGCGGAGTTCAAGTTCCAGTTGAATTCGTTGCATTCACTTACGCACAAATACCCTTAGGAAAGGTATCAGACTAAACTATCGCCCGGTTCACACTCCACCCACGTCTATTGAACAGGTGTAGAGGCTCATCCCTTGTTCCCTGTTTAGGATGTGGTTTCCGGTTTTCTCTTTTCCAATCTTACTCTTACGTAGCTCCCTGCGCATCAGTGGCGTTACCGCCTTGCTTGGGGTGCTATGATTGAAAAAAATATCCGACTCTTCCCTTTAGCTACGGGTTAAGTAACAGAAAAGATTGGGTTCTATAGCTTTGGTAGGCTACCAATGTACCGCAGAACGTAGTAGTAACCTACTGCAGAAAATCATCTGCCCAGTTAAAAGTGACATGATCGCCCAAGTGTGTATCGCGTGTGGCACATAAGTGGATAACCGAGATTATCAAGTTATCTCATTGACAAATTGATCATGGCGTGATTAGAAACCAGGTCATCGACAGAACGCTAACGTTCTACAGCTTTGACTATGAACTCTTCAAAAGTAGAAATAAAAAAGTAGTTATAAAAAAATTAACCACAACCCACGTTCAGTTTTGTTTATAAGACAAATAAAAACAAAAGAAGTGTGCTCACGTATGTTTTATTATATTATCGTCTGTGTAAATGATACAAACACGAATAATAAATATATTGTTTGATAAATAAAAAGGACGCCTACTCAGATACTAAAAATAACGTTTAACTGAGTATCAGGTTCTCTAAGCCCTCTTTTCTCATTGTATATCCCAGGAACTTCAGTTGTCTCTTCCTGATGCTCAGTATTAATTTCCTTTTTGTTGCCATTCTTTCCAACACCTCATCATTGCTCACATGCTCGGTCCATAATATCCGCATCATCCTTCTGTAGAACCACATTTCCGCTGCTTCGAGTTTTGTCCTCATCTTCTATGATATTGTCCAACATTCACTGCCGTATTGAAGAACTGACATCACATAGCAATCTGGTACTCTCTTCTTTGTTTCTAGTGAAAGTTTTCGGTGTCTTAGTACTTTACTCAGCATCTGGAACGCGTCCTTCAGATCTCTGTGTCGTACTTTACATCTCCTGTTAGAACACTCCCTAGGTATTTAAATTTTTGTGCTTGCTTAATTCTAGTATCCCGCACCTATATTTGGTATTTTGGGTTGCTCTTTTTGCTGATGACCATGCATTCAGTTTTTTTGCAGTTTAGTTGTAGTCTTTTTTGTCACTCCCTTCCTACCTTCTGTAGGAGGTCTTGTAGTTTCCTTTCCGTGTTTGCTATCTGCACTGTATCATCTGCGTATCTTATGTTTTTCAAATTGTGGCCTCCGATTACAAATCTTGGCATAGCATCTAGGGTCCTCAAAATATTCTCGCTGTAGAATTTGAACAGATCCGGTGAAAAGACACATCCTTGTCTTACGCCGATTCTATCTTTGTAAATCTGCTGAACTCGTTACCTGTCTGTATGCTGGTTGTTTGCTGCCAGTAGAGATTCTTAATTGCTCTGATATCTGTCCCAAAAATGTCGAAGCTGAGCATCTCCATCAATTCTTTGTGGCATACTTTGTGGCATATTTTGTCGAATGCCTTTGCATAAACAAGTCCTTCTTCATTTGTATTGCCCTTTCGGAGAACATCCTAATTATAAATATGGCGTTTCTTGTTCAAGTGTCTTTGACGAACCCGCACTGTTCCTGTCCTATCTCTGGCCTGATTCTGCTTCTCGCTCTATTCGTCAGGATTCGGACAATCAGTTTTATAATGTGACTCGATAGTTCGGTGTAGTTCGCCCTCGTTTGCACCTGGCTTCTTCGGCAGTGCTATAAAAATGGCTTGCATAAGTCGTCTGGTATTATTCCATTATAAATTTAATTTATTATTTCTGTAATTTTGAGTGAAAGTGTTTGGGACTATAAAATAAAAATAAAACTAATGAAAATCTTCACAGCCCCTTTTTTGCGGTTTTTGATCACCATACGAAGAAACTTATTCGTGACTACGAGAAGATTAAAATTAAAATAACTAAACATATATCAAAGTTATTTAATCAAACATTATTAAATGAAGATATGATGTTTAAATATATACATTTTAAACCTCATGATCCAGCAGCACACCAACACTCGACAATTTAAACATAACCTTGTGAAAAGGCAGATCGAGGTGGCCGAGAAAAACCTCTTCGCGAAAGAGCAAAAGTGATCTATAACAAACTAAAATGTGTAACTACACTTGAACAACTTAACGAAATTCTATATAGAGTGACCAAAAATCACCAACGTATCTGAATTTGACACCTTTTAAGAATAAAAACAAACTCTGTACAAAGAAACTGTTCATCTTCCTAATAATAAAGATAAATTTATCAACATCTCTAATTATGAATTAACTGATCATCAAAAATAATTACTTAACCTCGGATCCAACTGTAATTCATACGGACAATGTAACAGATTAGATTTTAAAAAACAGAAATCGAGACGTTATATCGAAATATGTAGAAACTTCAAGAGCAACAGCAGATAAAAACAGAACCAGAAATGCAGGATATATTCAAGGCCGAGGCTATAAAAAATAAACACGACAAAAGATATAATTCATACACACACACACACTACCCGCCATAATTATTAGGCCACCTCAGTTTAAAAAAAACATGACGTATTTCCTACTATTTTTACTATTTATTGCCAAGTGGATAATTCTAAACGAAAATAGGATGGTTCTTTTGTTAATACCACACAATAACATGCGCATCAAATGAACTGTTCTGGTTTCCAGTTTTTGTAATCTCTTCTCCATACTATTCTCTTCTTATTGGCTAGCCGAAGCAAAGGCTTCCTGGCTGACTTGTAAAATTTTGCAAAGTAATAATAACAAAAGAACCATTCTATTTTCATTCAGAATTATCCACTTGGCAATAAATCCTAAAAATAGTATGAAATACATCATTAAAAAAAATGGGGTGGTCTAATAATTATGGCCGGTTGTATATATATATATATATATATATATATATTTGACAAGGTACCTATCTTCGGGCTATAGTTAGCCATGTAATATTCTAATGTTCAACCCTCATTGAGTAACTTACATGTGATTTCTTTCAGAATAAGCTCAGTTTCAGAAATAACAACAAGTAACCTTCAAAGAGATAGTCACCTGCATTTATTTTCATAACCGTTTGACAACAACTACTGCAATATTAATTAGTGCGTATGCGGTGTAAACTTGCCCTTCCGTAGAACATGTTTGTCAACCGCAATAATAATAATAATAGCATTTTATACTTACTGTAGCCTGTTAAGCAGTCACAAAAGTTACACTTTATCTCTGCTTCGCCACTATTAACCCGTGGATGTGAGTGTGAGAAGGATAGCGATAGTGGGGAGTGTTGAAAGGGATGAAAAGAATACACATTCAGTGAATGGACTATAAGAGACTCGATAGCTTAAACTGAGGCGAACACATATCTTCCTATTATTGAATTTATATCAAAAGAAACTGTAGGTTCGATAAATGATACATATCCTAAATTAAGCACAATGTATTTATGAAAGTATCACTTAACAATGTATTTTTTAAATAAGTCCGTAGTTTGTTCTCTTCACGTTATTTAAAATATCGAAATCAACGGTGTCATGATAAAAGGGCGTATGTCATCTTTTTTAATGTTTTCCCATTATTGAAAACTGAACTTCATAAGAATGACAGAGAAAATATTACAATGTAAAGACTTTTTTGTGAAGTTATACCTCAATTTAAAAAGAATTCTTTTTTTTTTTACAGCAATATTCACTTGTACAGGGCCAGAAGGTCTCTTAAAATAGAGTATTACCGAGTAAGTGGTATATTTTATGGGGATATGTGGGGAAGATAACTGTTAACCTCAAACATAAACAGGTAAAGATTCTAGTAATCGGAAAAATATTCTTTTGGGAGTCGGTTCCATAAAGCATGATGTAAGAGGAGTGAATAGTGAGTTAAGATCTTTCCAAATTTCTGTTATGTTTTCACCAAAATACACTGAGATTATTTTAATGCTACACCAACAAAATGATGGTAATAAGTAAGCATTTTTGTCACACAAATAAAACTAAAAATGTATATCTTTATTAGATATGCGTAAATCTGAATATTAATCGGGGTACAAAATCTTGTTTTCTGCTTCATGAAAAATAAAAACGATCACTGCAACCGCTTTCATGAATAATCTCATAATTGTCTATGGGTAAATATATTCGTGTATATGTACGTACCAAATAATATGTACGATTATATATTTCTAGAATATACAACGTATATGCCCGCTAGTAGGAAATCCACTCATCATGCTTCCATCTCGATCGCCATCAATTTTAAAACCCTCCCCACTCACCGAACGAATCTTGTATTAGCATAACACGTGTTGCCACAAGCTAACGTTATCAAAGACGCAGTTCCTTCGTTTGCTGCCCAATCAACAATCAAGGTAGATACATTCAAATTTAAAGCAACTCAACTACCAATAGATTCACGTCTTCCAAAATTACGTCGGTTTTCTATTATTCCAGCCTTCATCTTTTAATCGACCAATCATATTGGCCGTCTTATAATAGGTTTTATATCCTCTTATTTTTTTTTCTCAATGCGACGTTGTCCGATCGATAATTTTCGTAGCAACTTCCTTATAAATGGTAAAGGCTGAGGTGGAGATGGGATGGAGTCCGACAGTTTGCACCAGTGTTGGTCGCAACGAAATTATTATACTGAGAAAAATGTGTAAGTGCAGCTGTGTCAATGTATGCAGGTGTAAATGTGTCTGGGAAATAGTTTGTACACGAGTGGCTTTATGTAAGTGTTTATGAGAGTTTTGCAATGTAAAATAATTGTATTTCGGCCAGATCACCTCGAAACACCGGCTCTCATCAAAGTTAAGCAAGTTGAGTAAGTTTAATATCTAAATGGGTGACTGTTTGGAAATACCAGGTGCTGTAAGCTTGAATGTACGGGTGAGACGATGGATAACAGCTTGGAATAAAAAGTCGGAGAGACGAATTTTAATTCCAGGAGCGTTTGTTATGGATGAGTTTCAAATGAAAGAAATTTTGGAATAATTTCGAACTGATATCACAGCAGTATTTCAATGACTAAACATCAGAATTTTTATAGGGAATAAATTTGAGGAGCAATATGACAAGTGTGTTAAACTTTGAGATGAAGATGTAGAGTAACATGTGCTATGCATTTCATGATTCTGGGTCATTCGGTTTTTTGTTAATTATAATTATAATTATTCTGCGACATCTCGTATGTACTCATTCCCATTCATAAAAAGTGTTATTTTTCTCAATATTATTTAAAATAAGTTAACAACTAGTAACTTGTTTTCTAAATTGACGTCATCTTTCCTAAGTCGGTTGCGTTATCCTTTTTACACGGTAACAATTAAATAGCGATATTTATTCGAGATTATCCATGAAACCCGGCACCGGTATATATCACATTAAATCCTCTTCTGTGGTTACAGTCTAAGAACTAAGGCGAACTGTCTGATCGTTCCAACCATCGGCCTATTAGCATTCTCCCTCTTTTGGTAAAGGATCAGAGGCTGTCATCAACACTGAATTAGTTAAGAATCTCACGTCGGAAGGTCGTTTTCAGATAAGCAATATGACGTTTGCTTCTCTAAGTCAACTGCTAATGTATTAACAATTATTGATGTAAGATTTAGATAAAAATAGTGAAGCACGAGCTGCTTTGGATATCTCGAAGATATTTGACAGGGTTCTGCATCCTGGTTTTCTTCACAAGTTGAAAGATTATGGCATTTTTTAACAAATTGTTGAACAGATTCATTCATTTTTATCAAATCGTGAAATGAAAATTGTCTTTTTTACATTATTACAGGTGTTCCCTCAGTGCTATATCCTTGCACCTATGTTGTTCCTATTTTTCAACTACCTTCCTGGTGTCATAATTTCCCAACTTGGTATATATGCCGGTGAGACAACTATTTACTCCTCTCTTAATAGAAAGCCTAATCGGTTCAATGAGATCAAATTGGCATCTGATCTAAAAATTACCTACAATTTACTGTTACTTGGGTCAAGGAATAGTTTATTAATTGTAAAGCTCCAAAACAAAATTTCATTGTTTATTCGACTAAGAGAATCCTTTTTGCCTTTCATCAACATGACTGGTGATAAACTCTATACAAGTGGTTCATTGCGCGTTCTCAGACTTAAGTTATCCATTGACAAGAAATTAAAAGATTATACTAAATCAATTGCTAAGTATGCTGCTCGGAAAGTAATAATATTCTCTATTTATTCTGCTGTTACCACTGCTGCATCGTATTTCTGGGTTGCCAAAAGTTGGGGTTGTTTTCTCACTCAGTGAAGAAGTAAATTACTTTTAACAATCTCAGACCAAAAGGCCTGGAAAAGTGTTTTTCTTTACCAAAGAGGCAAAGTCCTTTTTTAAATATTTTTCAATCATTTCATCTCAAGCAAGTGGGTACTTAGAATAAAAGAAAATGAGAGGACATTAGTGAGATGAAAGGACAATAAAATAACAGGTTTCAGTAAGACAGAAGATGGCGATTGATGTTGCATTTAAATTTTTGAAGATCGTAAATGGCAGAGAAGCAAGAAAGTAGAAGACTTCCACGAGTAAAAAGTGCGAGAAAAAAACAAAAAGAATATAACTTGTAGATATTTTAACAGTAAAACGATGAGACCTAGTTGCCAATCTAGCACAGCGTTTAAATTCATACGGGAAAAATACAAAGAAAGGAAGCTCATCAGAATAATTGCAATGAGTATATATAGAAAGGACAAAGAGAAGCCACATCGGGGGTGGTGGGAAAATGGCTGAACTCATTACATCTTTGATTTTGACGAAATATATAGCATAAGCATCAGACCAGATATGGTAGCAATATTCAGTAGATTTATAAATGTGCATTATAAAATCAACATAATCACTCTAATTTCATGTCAGGGGAAGACATGAGACCAAGAAGACGTAACGTCTCGCTCTCCAGATGGAAGGTAAAAATAGTTCTCTGTGATGATTAAAAAATGCAGTTTCATTTTGGAGACGTTCAAATTTACAAGACAGTTCTTGTCCCAGTTAAAAAACTGATTGGAGGTTATTTTCAAGATCAGCTGCTATTTTTAATTTAGCAAACCTATCGGATTTACTATATTAAGACAGGAGTAAATAGTTGTGATTAACATAAATAATAAGGCTGTAACTGATAACATCTAGAAAGACGTTGATGAAGATATGAAAAAATGTAAGTCCAAGGATATAACCCTGGAAGAACTCCGCGTTAATGGGAAAATATCTAGAAGAGTGTCTGTTCAAAATGACTCTCATTAGACGATCAAAGAATAAGAAGAATCTTAACAAATGAAAAAGTATTTAGGTGTCGAAGACTAGAAATATACATAATCTCAATATAGCTGTCTTGCCAACGTAAGATGTCGACAGTGCACTCTGCAATTTTAAAATTTCAATCCTCTTTTATGGCAGTGAATGTTGAACTATTTACTCACAGCTTAAAAAGAGATGATGCAGCAGACATGTAGTTCTAGAGACGGACACTGAGAATAAAACGGACAGAACATGTGAACAAGGAGGAAGTTTTAAGGAAAAGTTAAACAAAAAGACACCTATACTTAGAACCAGAGAGATAAAACTGGAATTTTTAAAAACATAATGTGGAAGGAACGCTTGAATAATTATAAACACATTGAATGCAAGAAAGGCAAAGGGAAGCACTTAATGAGTTATACAAATGAATGGCAGAACATTGACTGAGAGGGAGAGTAAGGGAGGCAAATATTTCTTAAAGCTACAAAATAAGAGATGCTGTAGCCTACATGCCGAAGGGACATGACAGATGAAAGAAACAATACATGGTAGGAATATGGGCCAAAGAATAGATCAAAATAGAGCTACAAAGAATATTTTTGTATGTTCCGTGTAGGCGATTATGACTCTTATTATCTCTTCTCCTTTGCAACGCTAAGCAATGTTTCTCTTCTTACTATCCCTTCCAGTTTTTGTTCTGCTATTCATTTGCACATTGTCGTTAGATGTTATACTCCCTCTGATTCTCTTACCTTCAGAATCCCTGTGAGTATCATATGCTTCAAACCTTTTTCCTCATCATGTGTCTCATCAATTTCAACTGTCTCTTTCTGATTCTAAGTATAACTGCTCTTTTTATTTCCCTTTTCCATAAAACTTTCTTATTGCTCATATATCTTGGTCATGGTACTCTCACACTTTCTCGGGTCTCTTGGACAGGTATAAAAATCCATTGTGCTTCCGGTTTCTTAAAAATTATCAATCGCCAAAACCAATTGCGTATTAGTGGCCTTGCTTGGAGTGAATTGATTAGCACAAAACTCTTTTTTTATGTGCACATCTCTTTTTACCTTGGGTTTTTTTTTCATCTGTGATGAAAATTTTCCAGCATTCAGATATTACATAATAGTTCAGCATTCTTTTCTTTGTCTCCCACCAGCGGACAGGACAATATGTTATTTCAATATTGTATGTCATTAAATGTTGCCAAAACCCAATGCCTGTGTGAGTTAATTTTTTATCGTATTGTATGAAAAGAATATATTTCTCATTACTTCTCGATAATTTTAACAGAAACTACAGAAAGAGAAATATTATCTTCTGTAGAAGTTCTTGTAAAGTAAAGAGAGAAGAAAAGACCAAACATCAACTATCAGAAGACAGAGTATACGGTATAAGCATATCAGCATATCAGAGATCTTGGATATACCAAAATTAAACAAGGGCAAAAATTCAAATATCTAGAATGAGTTTTCACAGAAGACAAAAAATGTGAGAGCGAAATCGTAAGGCGGATTTGGATAACGAGAGATGCGTTCAAAAAATTAAGCAAAGTATTAAGAAACAGAAAAGATGTCATTAGAAACCAATAAAAGAGTATTGAACTGTTACTTAAAATTGGTCTTCCGATATGGCAGTGAATCCTGAGCCATCACATCACAGATGAAGAAGAGACTTAAGATAATATAAATGGGGTGCTACAGGATGATACTGAGGATACCATGGACTGAACACGTGAGCAACAAAATCCTATAAATTTATAAGGTACATAATGAGGAAAGAGAGTTTGTAAAATTTTATACTCAGTGGATAGTTTGACAGTAACAGGGACAGAGAAAAACAACGCATGACTTTACTGATAAGTTTGTATAAATGGTTGGCAGAACAGGAATTAGATCTAGCAAAAACATAAACATTACTAAGTGATACAAAGGACAGAGAATTGTGGCGAGCCATGATCGCCTAGGTTCTGAATGATACATGAATATTGAGACTTCGTAGAAGAAACCAGATGAAATCAAAACGATAACTATTTTTTTTCTCTAACATCGTCAACCACATTTTACTTTAATTATATAAGTAAATTGTTTAACCAAAAATGACATAAATTTCGGCCCCGAAAAATATTTATGACTATCGTAAAAGGAAAATAATTTAGTCAAGTAGAATTACTATTAAAAAAAATAATGTGAAGGGGCACGAGAAAGTTGATTTCAATTTTGTTAGAGGATTCTAGTAAAAAGTATGAGAATGGCTGTATACAAGAACATCGTCGTTGATTCAACGCCGTGATCAGCTGGCGTCGAGCGATCGGTGAGATCGTCTTTCGAAGCATTGATTTTTTTTTCTGCATTTGCTTCAAATAAACGGCGAACAAACTGTTAGGAAAGCCGAGTGAAATCTTTGTTTAAATTCATGTTTTTTGTGGAAAAAAAGGCAAAATAATTCTGGCCTCGTTGACACAAAGAGTCTCAAATTTGAGATTTTTCATAATCGAACCACGTGAAGGAATATAAACATGTTCAAAAGAGGGGGAAGTGAATAGGAATTAATCCATTTGGAGAGACACACTAGTAATATGTCTAAATATGTTTTCTTGTGCACTTTAGCGTAAAATCACAACATATCTTTACGTTTATATACACCTAATATCCGCAATTTCAAACATGCACATATCTATCTATCTATCTATCTATCTATCTATGTCTTTCCCCTCTCTATCTCTCTCTCTCTCTCTCTCTATATATATATATATATATATATATATAGGTGGATGAACTCTTTCATTGATTTTTACTACCAAGAACTAAGCCGGTACACTACCTCAACATATAATTTGATCATACGGAACCAGCTACACTTTTCAAAATAGCTGGTAACACAAAAATGGTGCAAACTGTGTCCTAGTGTTTTCATGAACTCGACTGAAATTCGAACTCGTCTTTCCGATGGCTCACTCCATTATTCCACTGTACTTGTCTCATCTACGCAAATACGGCTATCCACTAAAAATAACGTTTGAAGTAATATATATATATATATATATATATATATATATATATATATATTGCTCCAGAACAAGCAAAAAAATAAAAAAATAAAAAAAAGAATCAGTTAACGGGTTAAGAGTTCCAGTAAATTTTTATTATTATTTGATATGCACATTCATGACACGTTTGTTAAAAAAATGAACAGGGAATGTCTGGGAAAGCCCCCCTGACATAATGACATCACGTGTCTACGCATTAATAATTTAATCATGCGACTCGAACCGGATATTTAAAATTAATAATTCACTCTATGTTTGAAATAATGCTTATGAATAGAAAGGCATCTGTAAAGAAAGTTTCTTGTTTTATCATTTCACACCCAAGTATGGCAAAAGGACACTGGGATGTATAATGTGTGAAAATTCAGTAAAAAAGCAACATAGAAATAGGATTCGGGAAGACAAAAGATGGTGACTGGCGTTGAATTTAAATTTTTAAAGATTATACGTTGCAGGGAAGCAAAAAACCGAAAGGAAATTCCACGGGTGAGAAGTGCGAGAAAAGAAACTATTAGAAAAAAACTGATGGTTGCATCCAGCTAGTTCAACAGTAAAACGGTAAGACCGAGTTGCCAATCTATGCAGTCGGAGTAGTAAAGAAAACAGCTCATCAAAACGATGGCTATGAAAATATTTGTAGAAAGACACAGGTAAGCCACGTCACGTCGGTGGGAAAGTGACAAAAGTCGAGATGCCACCTTAGGATTGATTACATTACAGACCATTCTTTTGTCAAGAATCTTGAGATATATAGTACAAAAATATATTTAGGCGGACGTGTGTCGTGGTGCGGTGGATATCGGCTCGTAATTCGAAATCGGACAGGTGAGTTCGAATTCCAGTTGAATTCGTTACATTCACTTACGCGCCATTATCTTTTGTAAAGGTTTTCATCTATCTCTTCTCCCTCCAGCTATGGGTTATATAGATTAGGTTCGATATCCTTTGTTGGCAACCAGTCTACCTCACCCGGAGGATAAAGGGGTTCGCGTAGGGCCAAAGTCTTTTGGGTCAAGTCACACGATACAACCAACGCTTTTATCCAGTGGGCCAACGACCTTGAGAAATTTGTGAGTTCAATAGCTGACCGAAACGTCGTAAATAAGACAACAAAGAGGAGGGAAACAGTCCAAGCAATGTAATTAACTTCCTCATCAATTCAACTCATGATGACGTAAATGAAATGCAAAAGATACTAAATGGAGACTTACATGCGGAAAAAAAAAGCGAATAGGTTTAAGGTTTCATTTCAGTTGTAGAATTTGATACAATGTAAATGAACTTGTCTAAGTTTCTGAAATGAGTTAATATAATTATTTACTCTATTTACATTATTCGGATTGTTGTCCTCACATATGTTGCCATATTCACGGCGTTTGAACGTTGTACGCTCTCGCCTTCTTCAACTGATTGGAATTTGGAACTGGAGTAGATTGATCTAGTTTCACGAGCAATGCCTCTTCCAGTGTCAATTATCTCTCATTAGCTCAACTCTCGAACATTTTGTTCTCCCCTGCTGTAGCCAGGTATTGAACTTACAACTCTTTGATTTACTTGATTCGACCAACGCTTTTATAAAATTAAAAGGAGATAAATGATACTGAAACATCTTTAAGGAGCATTGCTTGTGGAACTAGATCAATTTATTGATTCACTTTCGTAGATTTTAAGATCAGTGCCATTTCATTTATCTTAAAATTTATTTGCTTGAACGAAGATTATGATTTTAAGCTGAGACAAAGATCCGTTATTTCCGCTCGTTATTTTTGTTTATGTAAAAAAAAACAAACAAACTACCAGATGCAGTTATATCACAAATTTCTGAGGTAAAAGTTCACAGCGGCTGAAGTTCTGTTTCCGACGTTGCAAAAGACTGACAAAATGACTTGAAAGAAATAAAGATCGTTAAAAATAGAAGGAAAGAAGATTTATTAAAAAGCAATGTTGTAGTCTAACATCATGTTGTATTGAGCCAAGTAAAAACTTGAATATCCTTACTTTGCTCAGAGACCCTCCAGTTGAATACGCTAATAAATGTGAGTATGATCTTGAACAGGCACGACTCCTTTATAAAATGCTGCCATAGCAACGGTGAATTGATAATATCCATGAGGCGGTAGCCGTCATGAATTTGGAAAGAACTGCAGTAGCAGGAGTTATAGTAGCAAGAATTGTAGTAGCAGCAACAGCAGTTCGTAGCTCTTCAGAAGATAGACTCTTTTCATTCTCTTTCTTTCCGTTTTTTTTTCTTCATCGCACTCTTTCTCTTTGTTTCTCTCTTTATCATACTCTTTCCCTCTCTTTTTCTTTTATTGCACTCTTTTTTCTTTATCGCCTCTTTCCATCTCTTTTACTCTGTATCACACTCTTTCTCTCTTTCTCTTTATAACACTCTTTCTCTCTCTCTTTTTCTCTTTATCGCACTCTCTCTCTCTTTCTCTTTATTGCACTCTTTCTCTCTCTTCTCTTTATCGCACTCTTTTTCTCTTATGTATTGGTTTCTCTTTTCTTACTAATCGTCTCATTTCCACTTTCTCTTGTGTTTGCTTCTTTCTCTTTATAACACTTGTCTGATGTAAAAGTAATTGTAGCATTTGTTGTCTTCTATATCATGAAGATGATGATTACAAAAATGGCTGCAATTTTCTAATCTGTAATTTAACCACGTTTGTGTTCGTTTTTAGTCTTCTTTTCTCATCTTGCTTATTTAACTGAGGTAATTATTAGATACCGTTTATTCGCACATTACCATCGTGTCTACGGCTCTCTGTGTATGTGTATCATACTGCTTTTATATCATTGGTAGTTTTGTGAAGTAACAGGTGTATTTGCTTTTGTAGCAATCTACATAACGCACTAAAAATATCGGAAGCTCAATTAGAATCAGTTTCGCTCGGATTATAAGCGCATGACTGAAGATGAGAGTGTCATTCATGAAGTTGCGATCGAGAAAAATAGAAAGTGTGTCCGTCGTTATGTTCTACTTGTTCTGGTTAAACTCTAAAATCTTTTAATGTCTCTTCTTTTCGATTGTATCGGTCCACATTTTTATTACAGTGTCTGACTAACAATGAATGCTCCCAGTCGTATGTGTATATTGATGATAAAAAACAAAACAGTTTACCAGAGAAAACCACGAAAACTGTCCCATCTAAATAGAAAGAATTTTTATTATTCATATATTTTATTTATTTATTTTATTTATTCATGATATATATATATGTGTGTGTGTGTGTGTGTGTGTGTGTGTGCGTGTGTGTGTGTGTGCAGGTGCGATAAATAAACTGTCGTTTGAATTACTCAAAAATGAAAAATGAAAATATCAATGACATCTTATTTTAACAGATATATTTAACAAAATTCAAAAAAAAAACTTGAAATACTTAAGAGTAAATTTATTTAATAAAATGGCCGTCTAGTTTCGACCACGATCTCCAGTCGAGTTCGGAATCTTCTGCAACTCTTATGGGCGGTCTCTTTGTTTCATTTGATCAATGCTACCATAATCCTTGCCTTCAGTTCATCTTTGGAGGTACAGGAAGTTTTGTTGGTCTCTCGCTCAACCGCTCCCACACATAATAACGAAGGAAGGTGCAATCTGGGGTGGTTAAATGTAAGGGTTGATGTGACTGCAGAAATTGTCTGACAGCCATAACTGGGTTTTCCTGCTTGTGTGGCTTGGGGCAGAGTCATGTTGCCAGACATAGGGCCTTCCAGTAGTCACCCTCTTAACCCAAGGTAGCACTTCCTCCTCAAGGCACTTGATGTTGGCCACCCTGTCAAGTCTGAGGCCCTGTGGGAAAATGAATAGAGGTATAACGTAACCATCACTAGCGATCGCTGTAAACACCTTCGTAATCACCGTTAAACTCATCCAACTTTTTCTGAATCCTTTACACTGTGCTCAGATTGATAGCCAAAGACTCATAAATGTTTGTACTGAAGATTCCAGTGTGAATGCCAAGCAGTAATGTATGTCGTTCCGAAATTTCTAGCTTGCTCTTTATTGATTATTGCGTCATGGTGTACATTTTCTCACAGATGGTGTCCAACTGACCCTACTCTACTGTGCAGTCGACAAAATCAAAAACAAACAATTGTATATTTGCGAAATTAAAACTATAAAACGCACCTTATATATACTATTATTATTATCATTATTATTATTATTACCGAATAATACTAAAATTGTTATATATTCCTGAACGTATGTATAAAAACAATCAAGAGTAATCAATGATTTCAATTAGCAGTATCTTAAGCTTCTAGAATTTGTTTATATATATATATAATTAAGATGCTAGCCATTGTGTTTATACGTTAATGCCTATGATAATGATGGTGATAGAACATATAATTACTGACGATATTGAAGAAAAGGTTACTGATGTTTATGCTAATGATATTAATATGATGGTGATGATGATACCCATGATGGTGACGATATTCGTTCTCACAATAAGCATAATTCAAAAATAGAACTTTATATAATTATGACGGATAAACCTAATCCGCTGTAGAGATCGTTTTACAATCAATTATCAATATAATCATTAGTAAACTTTTTAAAATTTTCATTTATCAACAGACAGAAAAAGTGCTATTATTTTTATATAAATTCATTTTTTAGTAAAGGAATCTATTGAAACACAAACACAAAAACAAATCATATTTAAAACCTGCGGAAAGATTACAATGTTTCGTGTCACGTGTTTTTTTTCCCCCGAGCCCCGCCCTATTTTCTGTTTTACACACAATACAGTCTTTTCTTTTTTTCTCTATTTCTTTCTTTCACTCTCGGATACAGAGACAGGCACCTATGTATATTTATTAAATATGGTTACATTTAAAATTATTTGAACTGCATTGCTTTTTGCATGTATAGATGTTTATGAAACTCAGTTTAGTCAAGCACCAAGTGATAGCGAAAAAGAAATTTTGCGCCTGTCTTCAATCAGGGGAATTTGGTATTTGAACACTGACAGCTGGGAGATACTCACTAAGCAGAGCAATTATAAGCGAGTATGAAAAATTAAATCTTGCTGTAGCAACAAAGTGAAACCTTTTAAAAAAAACTGTAAGACAGTATTTGTTCGGATCTTGTTAAAATATGCAATCTTTATAAGCAAGAACGAGACAACAATAAGATTTTAGACTAGATTGCATTCAACGTGACACAAACTCGTTTACTAATATCCAAACTAACAGATATACACAGCCGCTTTTCAGGGCAATCATTAAAGACGGCTTCGCGCGAATGGAGATTATAGGTCTTAGCAAGGATAATTCTTCGAACTTTGAAGACTAGCGCTACAGAAACACAAACTGTGCCAAAATAATAGAACATTAAAAGACTTTCAACAACGGCAACGAATAAAATGGATAACACATGCATCTCGAAGAGAAAGTGTTATAATCAATATGTTAACATTCTATAGTACTTCGAACATAAAAGTTAGGAAGGAATCTCCCGTAATTACTGGGGGGTGGAGAATCAATAACAGTTACTGGAATTAAGAAACATATTTTCATGCAAAACTGTTTTAATATAATGATTTACTAAATTAAAATCGAAAGTAACATCGACTACACTGTCAATGAATGCTAAAATTTTCCTTATCCGAAAACGGTTCTTAATACCTTTACCATTCCCATCATAGATCGTAGATTGATATTAGTTGGGTGGTAAGGTCTTTGATTATTTTCAACCTAAATAATGTCAACTGTTTCGATAAGAGAGTGAAAACGGAACAATAAATATCATGGCTTAATTATTTATTCTTCATATCATACAATGCTATATCTTGAGGACACATTTAGTAAAGATCGGCACAATCTATTATCCTTATCGTACTCATTTAAATTTAAATTTATATTTTTCACCAAAAATGTCAAACAAGATTAATACGCCTTCTATAATTCTGAGAAAAGTCATTGCCAATCCTTCAGTTAATCAGATCATTAAATTCGTTTTTTTACTAAGTAAAAAGCAGGATAAAGTTCATTCAAATAAATCTGTTTTTCCTCCAAAACATGACATGTAAATATGGCATTCACTTACGCACAAATACTCTTGGGAATGGTATTAATCCGTCTTTTTCCTCCAGTTATGGGTCAAATAATAGGACAGATTGGGTTCTATAGCCTTATGGGCAACCAGTTTACCGCAGAAAGCAATGGCAACCTATTGCGGGATAATCTTCTGCACAGTCAGTCATTTCTCTTTCGAGATATGATCGCCTAAAGTGTGTATCACGTATGACACTTAACTGACTGATGATATGTAATAACAATCCCTTTATATGGCAGTGAATATTTTCCTCACGAATAAAGAGTAGACATAAAGCAACATGGATTTGGTTTTACAGGAGGATGCTAGGAACGAAGCATGTGAGTTATGAGGAAGTTCTACAAAAATCTAAATGTAAAGTTAATCGCTATCTACTATCCTCCTGATTACTCTTCTTTTCTTCTTGCTTCTTGTATTTCTAATTCTAACTCTTCCACACCCAGTAATCCCTTCTATTTCAGTGGCTCTACTGCCTTGCGTGGGGTGAAATAAATTTTTAACCAAATAGGAACAAAAAGAACACTAATACTCGGAGTCAAAGACAACTAAAATTTCTGGGATACATAAGGAGGAACTAAAATTTGGAGAATGTGACATTCACCGAACATAGATAAATCAAAAGTGGGTGGGAGAAGGTGTGGGTTACCTATGTAAAGATGGCAGAACAAGAAATAGAAGGAAGAGTAGAAATTTAAAAAGATCATTGCCAAACGTTACAAAGGATAGGAAGTTATGAAAATCCATGATCGCCCACGTCACGAAGGAACGCGGCGTATAAAAGAAGAAAAAAGATCGTGTCTAAATCTAATATACGACGGGTGTTTGAATTTCTGAATGTTGTTCTCGTTTTAGATGATGGGAACAAATGTCCGCGTGTAAAACATCAAGTATATTCCTGCTATGACTTTATCAGAGAAAAAGATCAATTCAAGAAGTTTAAAATATCAGCCATTAAAGATGAGATGACAGATATATAAGTTTCTTTTCTGACTTCCTGAAGACAAAACGAAATCTTTTAACGTCAAATAAAATAACCGCGTATATTGCATGTTATTAGAAAATAGTTTCAATTTTTAGTGTTGATATTCTCTGACGATGCATTATCCAATAATGATTGCTACCAGCCTTGTTTAACTTCATTTATGAAAAAAGATTGATTCTATTTGCTTCATACAGATGACAATACCGAGATGAGTAACGCAAAGACTCTAGCTCAGGGATGGTCAAATGAGCAACGAAAAAATCTGAGGAGGAAAGCACTCAATGATTCCCTCATTTTTATGATAATATCCTTGTTTTTTAAACTAAAACCAAGAAAAAATTAAAATTTTCCGCTGCTAAGAAAGCCGGTTCTCTGTGTAGGGCCAGGAATTTTTTTCCGCCTGAAACAATCCTGCACATATATAAATCTACCATCCGCCCGTGCATTGAATACTGCTGCCATATCTGGTCGAGTTCTCCTGCTATCCACCTACGTGTCCTTGACAAAATATAACGGAGAATCTGTAATGTAGTAGATCTTGACTTGGCAGCTCAGGTACAGTCACTTTCTCACCGGCGCAATGTGGCTTCCCTGTGTCTCTTCTCGTATTTGTATACTCTCAAGGCTTCTGCTCCAATGAACTTAGCTCACTGGTGCCCCCTATATATGTATTTACTTGAGCAACAAGATTAGCAACCAGGTCCCGCCATTTTACTGTGAAACCAATAAAATGTAAACACAATTTCTGCTCCATCAGCTTCTTTTCTCGCACTTCTCGTCTGTGGAATTCCTTCCCATTAACTTGCTTCCCTGACAGCTACAATCTCCAAGAATTTAAATGTCAAGTTAATAGTCGTCTCCTATCTCACTAATCTGCATCCTCTCTCTCATACTCTATTCTCCGTCTACTCCACTCTCATCAGTATTCTCATCCTTCTCTTATCCAGTTCCTGATAGCCCCTATAACCTGTCACTCTTTCTCATAACTTTCCTCCTATGTAACCCACTGCGCACCAGTGGCAGTAAACTGCCTAGCTTGGGGCGATATGATTATTAAAAAAAAAAGAAAATTCCGGTTATTAAATATTATCTCTTAAGACATCGAAACATAAGACTCCAAAGAATGAACACTTGCAGAACGAAAACCAATCGTAAATGGCAGTAAGTGTCTTTTTATTTCATTTTTTTTTTTTTTTGCATCAGCAACTGATCAAGCCGTGTCGCCATCTTTGCTCAAATAAAAAATTTAGTCTTTTATTAAAGGACATTAAAAATTGTCGACACTTGTAAATATGGAGGGCAGCTGTTATGTGGTTGGAAAAGAAGTCATGATAAAAAAAATAATATAAAGAAAAACCTATTTTTAGGGGGTGAGGGGGTAATATACATATATTTTTTGTCGCTCAAAATTTCATATTTTTTATTCTCGTTTTCTTCATTCTGTTTAGTTACACTTTTCTTTTTTTAGTTATTCTTTTCTTTTGTCATGACATAGTCTTTGTGTCTTTCCATATGAATGAGAGAAAAAAAAACAAGTTAGAAAAAATATAACATGCAATTCAAATGATTAGTCTTATAAAATTTAACAAAAGTTAGAAGGAAAAAAGACGAAGTAACAGATAAAAATGTTAAAAATCTACGAACGAATTGTTCTAGAGAAAGATTAAACTTAATCAAATGAAACGTATGTTCAATACGACAATTCAAAATGAAAAGTGAAAAAGAGAAAAATAATAATAATAATAATAATAATCCTCTTTAATATTAATATATATTAATACATATACATATTTCCCTTCTGTCACGTTCATTAAGAAAGAGAGACAATAGCGAGACAGCGTCGGCTCAGTTCATTCTCTTTACTACCAATTACTAAGACTCTTGACGAGAGTTTGCTTTTTAACAGTGCCTTATTATCATATTTCATTTATTTATTTTGCAATAATTATGTCGTCCAGTAGTAAAGAATCCTCTCTGTTATAATAAAGACCGTTATATATATATATATATATATTCACTCCTTTGGCAGTCAGGGGTAGGGATAACCTGTGAAAAAACAACTAATTATCTTCTCGAATATTTTGCCGCCTTCATTTTTGACGACACGGGTACACTTGTAATAAGAATAAATCTCAAATTACAAGCGAAAATATCCATTTATAATTTATCATCATTGAATCATTGAACAGAAAAAAAAAACAATTAGAAAATACTGAGACGATACTTATTTTAATCAAATATACAGTACGTTCTAGTTTATAATAAACTTGGTGGAACATTTAACAGCATTACTGTGTTGGTCCGTTCAAATGTACAAACACCGTGTGAGTCTGCTGTGGAACTAAGCCCTACAAACACGTAATTCAATCTCTCCGAGCTTATCCGATATCTGTACAACACCTTGGCTGTACGCGTCACATCACTATGATACAACTTGGTCATTACATGGCGAGATCTTCTTGTTAGGCCTTTCGATCACGTTTTGAAACCTTAAGTTTTACTCTTCAGCTATTTTTACAGCATGTGGAACAAATATACTTTCGTCATTTTAATACGACTACACGTAAAAGAATCCGTTCAAAAAATTGGGTCCTTATTCTATGACGTGTTCTCAGAAAAACATTATTATTTTGAACTCCAGATCCTAAATCTTTATTTTATATTCATTGGTTTCTTGTCCAGTTTTATAGCTTTCCATTCTAACTAATGAAATGTTATTCCTAATATCAAATTGCCTGGTCCATAAAATGTTACATGGTAGATTTTCAAATACTAACAAATAATGACATATTACCAGTACATTTTAATTAGTATTATATGATCGATGAACTGATACAGGCTTTTTATTTATCTATCATAGTCTCTGGGATATCGCAGAATGAAAATCCTATATTGTAAAACTGTCTTATTTACTGAAAAGTCTAGTCTAAATAAATTTACTGAAAGTTAAAAAGCATTATTTTATTTTAATGCGTTTTTATAACATTGTTAGACCAATACAAGGCTCAAACGCCACTCAAGGTATGGGGTTAGTGAATGAAGTTTTAAGGGCGTATGAGTATGAACTGCATATTATAAGGATATGTAGGATCGATAACAATTGACTCTAAACCTGAAGAGATTAAGAACGTAGGTATAAGATAGCATCCTCTTAGAGTCTGTTTCATAAATTAATAATTATTGGAAAAAAACTATTTGAATAGGAATCCTTCTTACCAAAAGAATACAAAGAAAATAAGGATGGGTTGGCATAGCGAGTCATAGCTGCGAAGATATGGACTGATGGAAATACTTGATATTAAGCAAAAATATCATATTTCTAACACCGGTCAGTAATTATTTATAACTATTTATACTGGGATTCATGCATTCAATTACAAGTAATCTAAAATAATATTTTAAATTTTGAAATCCTATTTATTTTTGGCGTATAAAGATTTTAAAACTGTTTCTAAATCTTTGTTGCCATCTATCTTCTTTCACAGCACCCACGAGGCGCGCCGCACCGTTTGGGAAATACTGACCTAAGTAAAGTAGTATTTGTCTATATTTCTGAGATGAGGTAGTATTATAGTATTTACATTATTCGGACTGCTGTCCTCATCTTTGTTGCCATTTCTTCAAGACACATTGCATAGTGGATATAGAAGTTGGTTAATTCCTGTGACTTGACCCAAATAGTTGTGAGTTCAATACCAGGCTACAGTAGTGCTTCAAGTATTTTTTTTTTTTTTTTGCCCTTTACCCTTTAAATGGGCTTCTCTTGCCATCAGTGAAATGTGTGTGTTTAATATCTCCCTCATACGTCCCATAAATTTCTTCTACTTTTTCTCTGACTGGACGTTTGTTTTCTTGTACTTTCTATTTATCTTTTCAATCTCTCGTTGTTTCGATCTTCTGTACAAATTATTCTCAGCATTCAGCAGTTGAACTACATCTCTGTTGCTTAAAGTCTCATCTGCAGCTATGACGAGATTGCCCAGTATAGGAGAGTTGGCGTTAGATAGCAGTTAATCAACCTTTTCTAATAAACTTTTCCTTTTTCTTAAAACATTGATTAGTTTACAAATGGCATTTTTCGTTATTCCGCGGCGCTTTTGAATTGCGTCGTTACATTTTGAGTTATCTGTGACTACGCTAACATAATTGTTACATTTTTGTAACTGCTTGTTTTTGATTTACGCCAAACATAGTTCGCACCTTGGACTGTCTTTTTTGCTGACAACCATAACTGCTATCTTCTTACAGTTAAGAATTAGTCCTTTCTTCTTTTTTCTTTTACTACCCTTTTTTCCAGTTTTTCTTCTGAGTCTGCCACCAATATAGTGTCATCTGCATATCTTATGCTGTTAAGATTATGCTCAGCAATAATAAATAGTTGTAGATCTTTTAGGATCATTTGTCCGTAGAGTTTAAACTACGAGAAGACAGAATACATGGTCATCAGCAAAAAGTGGAGTCTAAAATGCAAATTAAATCAAGCAGGTACATAAATTTAAGTACCTAAGAGGTGTTCTAACAGGAGAGTTCAATACTGAGATCCAAAGACGTATTAAGATGGTCAAAGATGCATTCCAAAAGCTAAACAGAGTATTAAGAGACAGGAAAATCTCGTTGGAAACAAAAATTGGGTATTGAAATATTAGGTGATAATTTCCTTCTATGTAGCAGCGAATGCTGGACAATGTCGTCAATGATGAAAAAGGGACTCGAAGCAACAGAAATGTGGTTCTACAGAAAGATGGTGAGGATACCATGCGCCAAACACATGTGCAACAACGAGCTTTAGGGGAGAATGGAAACAAAAAGGACACTTATGCTTAACATCAGAAAGAGGGAGTTGACGTTTCTGGGATATATAATGAATAAAGAGGGCTTGGAAAATGTGATACTTACAGGACGGATAGAGTGAAAGGGTAACAGAAAAAAGCAGCACGTTACAGACATGAGGGGCTTGAGCAGATGGATGATAGAACAAGGTTTGGGGAAAATAACAAAACTACAAGGAAAGAGAAAGATGTGAAGGATCGTTATCACCTAAATCCTGAAGTGACTCGGCACATAAGAGAAGAAGAAAAATACACAGTAATCTCTTACCTTTCTTTCTGTTATCATACTCTATCCGTATGAAAGCTGTTTGTTCCCGGTAAACGTTACGGATAACTTAAATCCATTAAATATTGATAAATGTCTAATGAAGTTTATATTCGCTGGCAGCACTAAACTGAGTTCGTTTCGATGTATTGCTGTTCAATGTAAAATGATTTATATTCATCTGTGTTACAATGCCTTTTGTTCAAGATTAAGATGAAATCGTTTCCGTATCTAATCAAATCAAGTACACAGAAAACTCGCTGCCTTTTAATTTCCTCTTGACACCTACAAATTTCTATCACAATAGATTAAAAATGATGCGCCTCAATTTAGAAAGAAAATCTCCAAACGTTTCGCAATTATTTTTCCACCTGTAGCGGTTTGTCGAACATTGTAGATTGCCATGTTTTAAGATATACAGATGACACAATGTTGACATCAGAAGTAGAAAGGAAATTGCAGGAACTCATAGCAAAAAAAGAAATCCAATATAAAAAGAACTAAGCATCAATTTTTAGAAGACAGAAGGAATGGTTGTCAGCCAGAAGATGGGAGCTACGAATTGGAGATGTCTAAATAAAGCAAGTACGAACATTTGAACATCTAGGAAGTATTTTAACAGTGACTGAAAATATGACATCGAAATCCAAAGGTGCATTGGAATAGCGAATGCACCTTTCAAGTGATAATGGTAATATTCCCTACAAGGAAACATTTGGCAATTGACCGACCAGAATGTACTGTTTCTAGTTGAAATTTATAAAATCTTTCTCATAAAACACTTGTTGGGGAAAACAGTTTTCTCAAGTCCAATAGTTGTTTCCAGTAGTGATGGGGTTTCCTTCCTAACTTTTTGTTTGAAGCAGTGTGGAATGTTAACGTCTTGATTTTCTCTTTTAGTTAAATGTTCTATCGATTTTAGTTGCTGCTGCTGCTGCAGTTGGTAGTTCTCAAGTGATGTGGCCGAGTGATTAGAACGTTTGCTTTCTGACCATGACGTCCAGGTTCGAATTTCACCATTCTATGCTAACAGTTTCTTCTCTGTCATGTCTTACTTGCGGAGCTCACTTCCGGCTCCATGCTTCCCCGCCAACTTTAATCTTCAAAAACTTATCTGCAATATCAATCTTTATATGTTATCTTCTTGATTACTCTTCTTTTGTTCTTTTTCCTTTGGTAATGTTTCTATTTTCTAATTATTCCACACCCAGTAAACCACAGTGTCTTAGAAGCTTTACTGCTTTGCTTGGAGTGAAATCGATTACAAAAATACAAAACTAGATGATTCAAGAAATTTTTTATCTTCAGTATTTTCGAATGAAAGTTACGATTTTTATAATGAAAGAATAATGTGACTCTAATTTACAGGGAAAATAACTGTCAGTTTCGAATTTGTGCAAAATAGAAATAAAGTTAAATCTCTATTTAAGCTAAAGAAGTGATTGGTGGCCATTTCAAACGACGTAGACATGAAATGCGTGCCAGGAGAGATTAAACAGTTCAACACGAACAATTCATTTGCACCAAGTGCGTCGAAGAAGGATGAAGAAATGGCATTCAATTTTCTCGTTAATGGTACTTGTTGCATTCCAAGTATCTTGATCAAGTGACAGAAAAATGCAGAAGAAACAACACAGAAGATTACTTAGCTACTTGCGTAAGCTGGACATCGCCCTACCAAACCGTTTTGTAAAGCTTGGAGCTTGGAAGCGTGGATTAAATTGACAACCTCTTTTTATTCCTTGTGGCAAATTCATGTAATGCCTTTCAAAAGCCTAACATTAAAAAACAGAGATTTTTTTTTCTTTCTTTCTATTCTTATCAAACAAATGCATGAAATCTTGATACCATCTTCAAATTAACTTTTCCCAAAGCTATTTACATATAATCACAAATATCACACGCACGCACGTACGTATGCACATTAACTGAAACAACTGCCTTAATTTTCTTTCTTTACGATCAGTTTTAGAACCATCGGAGTGACAGGGTGTAATCTATTTTAATTTTTTCCTCATATTAAGTCATTTGGTGTGATGTGCACTAATATGAACCTATGTTCGGGGGATATAATAAAATATGTTCGGAGAGAAAAATAATGCCTCATCCGTGATTGCATAAGATTTTTATCACGCCCAGACATTATTGTCTCGACTATCGATTAATTGTCCTACGGCCATGTCTATGTCTGCGATGGACATTGTAACTCTGCACAAACACACTAACATGCCTTACAATGTGATTGCGGATATTGTTGGTGTCAGCCTTTCAACTGTCAATCGTGTCATCAAGGCGAAAAAACAAACTGAATTTATCAGTCCAAAACGTAAAGAAAAATACGCTCGGAAAAGAAAATCAACGCCAACAGATGACATATTTGGGAAAGTGTGAAAGATCCTTGAAAGACATTATTTAAGACATTATTCGTTTTGTTTCAATTAATTTGCACAAATGTGGATATATATATATATATTTATTTATTTATTTATTTATTTATTTAATCATATCACCCCGAGCAAGGCGGTAACGCCACTGATGTGCAGGGGGCTATGTAGCAGTGAAAAGATTGGAAAAGAGAAAGCCGGAAACCACATCCTAAACAGGGAACAAGGGATGAGCCTCTACACCTGTTCAATAGACGTAGACCGGGCGATAGTTTAGTCTATCTACTCCAATATATTATAATATATTATATTATTAATATATATATATTAAATTATGTTTTGGATGATTTCCCAATTTTATTATGTATAAATTAAATATCTAATATTTACGATTCCGTTGGATACAGCTTTACTTTCACACTCGCACACATACCCAAATATATATGTATCTATATTTGTGTGTATATGTGATATTTGTAGTTGTATGTAAATAGCATAAGGCGAATTCAATTGGATTCTCCTAATGCTATTTACATATTGAATTGAATATCCTGATGTCATCTTCAATTGAAGATGACATCGGGATTTGTATGAATTCATTTGCTAAGAAAAGAGACGAAAATACAATTACTTCTCATGTTGGGTTTTTGAAATGCATTACATGAATTTGGCCTGAGAGTAGAATCAGAAGAGATTGTCATTTTAATGCATGCTTCAAAACTACACGCTTTTTAAAAGAGCTTATTATTTACGCTAAGTTTTAGAAAAGTTCTCTTACAGAATTGGTAAAAGAGTTTTACTTCTTATGCCATTTATCTTAGACTATTCTAATTAAGGCAGTCAAATTTAAATGGTCAAATTTAGACCGCGCAACGATGCTGAAATATTAAACTATATTTTAATGAAATTTAGTTCACACAGATGACCTTAAATGATATATATATATAAAAGGATAAATGATCGAATAAATTACACAAAAATGCTAATGATACTGACAACCAAAAAGAGAAAATTTATTCAATGAAATCGCCATTGGCTTCAGCCACGGCCTCCAAACGACTTCAGAATCTCCTGCATCTCTTCTGGACGGCCTCATTGTTTAAGGTGGTGAATGCTGTTACAATTCTTGCCTTCAATTCAGCTTTGGAGTTAAAAGGTGTTTGTTGGTTTCTCGCTCAATTGTGCCACACACACAATAATCAAATTTGTTGCAGTCTGGGGAGTTGGATGGCCATATGTAAGAGGTGGTGCGGTCGCAGATATTGTCTGACAGCCATAATTGGGTTCTTCTGCTTGTGTGACATGATGCAGAGTCGTGTTGCCAGATATAGAGTCGTCCACCAATCACGCTCTTGACTCGGGCTAGCGATACCTCCTGAAGACATTTGATGTATGCCTCCGGGTCGAGGCTGAGGCCCTCGTTAACAATTATTTCAGAAATTTTTCCTTATGTTCCAATCAGAGTGAATTTTCCGAGCTGCGGTCGCTTCGTAATCACCATTAGACTTATCCAACTTATTCTGAATATTCTGCACTGACCTCAGATTAACACGCAAACATTCTGAAATATTCGTATTGGAGCTTCAGGCGTGAATACAAACTAGTACAACATGTCGTTCCCAAATTTCTGACGGGTGAATTACGACATGATGCTTTCTTCTCGCAGATGGTGCCCAACTGACTCTACTGTACTATGCAGTCGACAAAATAAAAAACGAACAACGTGCATACGTGAAATTAAAAATATAAAATGGTGACAATTTATCCATCGCATCCTATATATATATATATATATATATATATATATATATATATATTCCATTTGTAAAGAAGTTATTACGAGACCTAGGTTTCTACCATTAGTGGTGTCTTCAGGCGATTTGCAATAACTGATTTTACCGTTTACCGTTTTTGTTTTTTGGTTTTTTAAGAACGCTCAGGTAACGGTGTGTTTTTTTTTTTGTTTTTTTTTAATGCCCACGTGGCAGGGAATTTTTCAAAGCGCAATTTTTAAAACCCAAATATATTTTATTTTGGCCATTTGGGTCATGTACCTTTCCCTTGTAAATGGCCAAAATAAAATATATTTGGGTTCAACCAAAGACCTTTAAGACCAGGTGATTCAATCACAGGTCTATATTCAAAATAGAAAACTTAAAAAAAAACTGTAAAAATTCGCTAGCCACGTGTGGAAATTAAAATCAAAATATGGAAAAGACACAGACATAACGTGGGGTATAGTAAAAATAGCCAACAGTGGCAAAATATGTAGACTGTGCCAAGAAGAAAAGTTAGAGATTATGCTATTTATTTCCAAACAAAAGCGAACTGTTGAATGAAAGAATGGGAATTATGACTAAATGTAACCATACTAAAACACCTCTTAGGTTCATACAACCATAGATGAAAACGTCATAAATTCTTGTAATTTTAAAAATTGCGCGTTCAAAAATTCCCTATCAAGTGAGCGTTCAAAAAAAAAACACCGTTACGTTCTTAAAAAAAAAATTAAATTAATAAAAAACGGTAAACGCCTGAAGACACCACATGGTAGAAACCGAGGTCAAGTAATAACTCGTTTACAAATGCAAAATATTCAAAAGTTCTACAATATAATTGTATTGAACACTTTTTAATACAAATGTGCACTATTCTAACCTTATTATGACCAGAAACTAAGTAATTAAACAATATATATATATATATATATATGAAAGAGAAAACGAACAAAGACTGCATTTTGCACCAAATGGTTAACTCAAGAATATATCGTTTTAAAAGCAGAAAGCCTTTGTAATTACTGTGTTCGATATCAATAGATGCACTACAATTAATTAGAAATAAATTTAAATGTTCACTTATTTTGTCTTTTTGTCTTACGCTGAAATTACATCCACTCTTCATGAGATTTGATTTTAAAATTCAATCCTGATTAGTCTGCTTGTGAATACTGTAAGTACTGAATAGTCAGTGTAATCCCGAAAATCTCAAAATAGACAAGTCATTTACTTACATATATCATTTTAGGTCATTTGTGTGTACTAAATTTCATTATAATGCAGCTTAATATTTCAGCATCGTTGCTAAATTTGACCATTTAAATTTAATCGCCTTAATTAGAATAGTCTAGTATAAATGGCATAAGAAGTGAAATTTAATGCTTATGATAATTAGAACTGATTATATTCTGATAAACAGACCCTTGCATATGAATATTTTTAGGAGATAACAGACGAGCTGCTCTCAGATAGCGAAGAAATAGTACTTTTGTAAGAGAACTTTTCTAAAACTTAGCAAAATCAATTCGTGCTTTAGAGCCATGCAGAAAACGTTCCCAATTTCGAAGTAAATATGAAATTCATAAGATCTATAATGGTATCGCTGAATTTTTATAGAACAAATTAATAAGCAAAAGAAGTCAGCGTTTGATAATTTTTATGAAAAAAATCTCACAGAAACAATAATATTTTTATTGTTTTTGTTTTATATTTTTCTTGTTACGTAAATTAAAGAAATTGTTTTGATTGAAATCTATATCATTTTCTTTAAAGAGATTTTCTATATATGTTATTCCAACTAAATTTTAAATAATTCATATTTTTTCCTTAAAAGATATAAGAACCTATATAGGGAAGTAGAACACTAATTTCTTTAAGCTACTGAGAAATGTTTTCTTCAAAGAAAGTAAAATTTGTAGAAAATGTATTTCTATCAGTTTCATGATGAAGTGACTTTTAAGCGAGGCGTTCATGATCCGAGGTAACACAGATTAATTTGACGAATGTATTGACTAATCAAATTGTTCAACGTTCCTAAATATTTGAGTAGCACCAGATATTACCAATTCAGTAGTAATTCACCGAATTAATACATTAAGATATTCGGGAATACAATAGGTATGCAAGTGCCAAAGTTAAAATCATTCAAAGTAAAATTTCGGAACTATTCTAAACAATTAATCATTAACCCTCTGAGTGAGACATTATTGCAGTATTTATACCATGCACTTTCAAACTTCAAATTTACGATATATAGATATATAGATATATCATTTAGTTCTTAGTTACCTTATTATCTATTGTCTTAAGTGTTATTTCTGTTTGTTTGTTTTTTTTGTTTTTTTAGGATAAATAACATTTTAAAAGATTGAATTAAAAGACCAATATTAAAAATGTTTTTGTTCGTCGGTATAAGAGCAAAAACAAAGAAGTCTTATTGATAGAAAATTACAAGATATTTACAGAATTAATTAAAACTGTAAGGAGTGTATCACAGAATCTGAAAAATAAATAGCTTCATTAGTACTAAAGGTAACTTTCGTACCCCTAAACAAATAAAACTGCTTGTAATTCTCACAGATATGGCTAAAACCAGAAACTTCTTAGTATTACTTGAAAGTCATTTAGAAAGCTAATTGAGTAATGAATAACATTTCACTTGCCATAAAGACCGGCTTCTAACCAATGCAAGAAGCCAGTCTTTATGGCAAGTCAAATTTTTTCACTGGTTAGATATACGTAACAATTTCATTCAAGAAGCAGGGCAAATAAAAGTAAAAAAAGATAAACTCGATTGCATCTGTCACACAACCAGAAATGTGTAGAAGCCAGTAGGAATCGAACTCGTTATACTAGAAATGATATGTTAGTTGTTTGCTAATCACTTCCCAGTGGTGTTGATTTCTGAAATATAGTACTGTTATTCATTAATTATAATTTCGTTTTGTGCAAGACTAAACTAAAGCGTGAACTCAATATACATCTTTTATGCTTCGTCTCCCGTCTGGACGTTGGCGATCACATACTACATGACAAGCTACAATGGGCCTCTTGTCAACTGAAATTGTCAAATTTACCGCCATAAAATACCATTGTATATTTACTACATTCGAATCTAACTGTTTAAATTTAGAATATTGTTTTTGTTTAAAATGATGCAAAAATAAAGCATTTAAAGAAAATGTGAATTGTATCGGAAATATTTCTCTATTGTTTGATAAGCTTCTCTCATTAACTAAGGCCCCCGATTTCGTCTTTTCAGAAGATGATGCCGTGTTAAATCGAGCGATTTGATCCGCTCTATTTTGGCACAGTTTTGATTTCTTCTGTCTTTATTAACGATTTTTTGTTCTTTCCGAAACACGTTGAACCAGCAACTTAGCATATCCAAGAGTGAGTTTAAGCCTTACAGCGACAATAAAATCATTAAAACAATAGCAAAACTAAAAGACGTGTTACAAAAAAAAAGAAAGGCTTAAAAATCATTTAATTACATCTTCACCTTCTTAAAATTATCGATTGGAATTGTAAAGAAAAGAAATGAAATGAAGAAAAGAAATTAAGATGGTGAAGGGATGGCGGTCGAAGGAGGAGATAAAAGAAACACGAACGGACGGTCAGACAAGGAGACAGGAAAAAAACTGATAAGGTTTACATTCAAACAAAATTGTTTTATTGATTAATAAACTGGATGCAACTAGAAGGGACAAGAAAAGATAGTCTTAGATCTGAATGCATTTATGTTTCAGGATTTTAGGCACCTGCTTGCTCAAGAATGATACTTGTTAGCTGTATAGCGGCTCCATTTTAATTATTCGGGGTTCTTTCACAACCTTTCTTTCTTTTATATTATTCTTCCTTTTTTTACATATACTGGCTACGATCGTTCTTTATAAATAGTGATTTGTAAAAAAGAAAAGCAAAGTTGTATCCATTGTATCCTGGCATCTCACTTAGTAAGTAATTTCGTTTTTGATTAGTTTTTCTGCAACACACCAGCTTCTTTTTTGTCAATACATTTTTATTAGTGTATACATGAATAGTATATAATTTTTGGATAATTTCTCATATGATTTTGCGCTTGGTTACGTCTCTGAGTGCACATAGCTAATAAATTCGCCTCCAACATGAACATTTCTACATTCAAATCAAGCTAGAATAACAAACGATGTTTACATGAAAGTTTTATGCAACGCATATTTCAAAATGGCATGACCGAGATCTCACTAAAATTCAAGTGAATAAATCCTGCAGGTCTTAAAGAAGCCACTCCGTGTTCAGATGTTATAAACTGGCATTAAGGAATCAAATGCAAAGCACTTTTATGAAAGTATAAAAATACCAATAATGCATTTTCACAGAAAAAACAAAAAATGTGCCAGCAGTTTGTAAAATAAATTTCTAATACTCATAAAAACATTCATTTTCGGCATTAAATTAACCATAAGGAGTTAATATGTTACTAAACTAACAAAGAAACCAAAAGAAAAATACTTGTTCACATTTCATTTCGTTTGATAGGAAATTAACACAGAGAAAATAAGTCTTTTTTTAACCATACAACTTTCTACCTGTTCTCAGTTGCACAATTGCTTAAATCTAAAGTCAGAAAAATATAATTTCATATTTAATTAGAATGTTTAATCAGTATTAATTACCTTCTTCCAACGAATCACAAACTTAATAAGCATCTTGTAAAAGTCGTCTCGTTTGAAACATGAAAAAAAATCAGAGTAATTTCCATCTCTTCGTTTTTTTCTAGGTTTTGTTTTTATACGTAGTCCGTCAAGATAATTTTGTAAATACCGGAACAGATGGCAAGATTTCGTGAATGTGGAGGATCCGTTTTTGTATTTTTTTTTTTTTTCATGCCTTTAATATTTGATTTTTATATTTGTATTGAGACGGTGAATAATCTTAATGCGGCACCATACATTTGCAATTACTTAAATTTGGCCTCTGTTCTTTAGCGCATTATACTGGCTAACAATAGATGTCTGTTGCAATCGTAACATTGACTGCTATGAACTAAAAATGGATGACGCCAAGGAAGTCTCATTTTTATACCAAAAACTTAGCCTGTTTACTTTCACTGTGTCATTTTCTGTGTCTCTTTGTATTTTTATGAAATAGCATTGTTTTATCACCAGTTCGAAATTTGTCTAATAATGGATAGACATGTTCACAGCAAAGGAAAATGCCCATTATTGCTTTCCGTTCAAATTATAATGAACTTTTTTTCTAAGTTTAAGCGCATTTTTTCAGTTGTTGAAAATGAGGGTGAAGCGGTATACAATGTTATTTCTATTGCTTTCATAAAAATGTAAATCAGCATTAAACTCAACCGGACGAACTGTTCGTGGTCTAATACCTTTCTAAATATTTCCAAATATCTTCGGCAATTTCTTTCGTTTAAAATATCTGTTCCATAAATACCATGAATGTTTCAGTTTACTTCCGTAATTTTACTTTTTTTCCAGACTCATAGATTTCTGTTTCAAGTTGTACGAACATATATTGACGTGGATTGTGATGATTCAGTCATTTTAGACTAGCGAAAATATTTTATTCATGGGCGCGGCGTTTTTGATAATATCCTCTTCAGCTTGTCTAAAACACTAAATTTCTGATAGAATTAGGCGCGTTTGTTTGGTGAAGTTTTGCATGGGTTTAAAAACAAATAATAAATGTTCGGAAACCTTCTTCGCTCGTTTAAAACTATGTCCGATTTTGTGAATGCTTCTACTCCTCCACCGCCTTTCTCTTAAGTACCATTCTTCTGTTGAGAACATTGTCACAGCATAGCAATAGTAGGTGTTGCTGCTGCGGTTTCTATGGTGAATTCCCAGACCCACGCACAACCAGTTTTAAATTAAGAATTATTCTTGACTTTTTAAGGACTATAGGGCTCAGTCTCTTCTGCTATTTAATCCATATCTGAAGAGGAGAAGAAATTAATTCAAACCTTTCCCTGTGTTATGTGTGCAAAAATGAATTTATTGACCTTGGTACCTATAATCGCTACTCAATATGCCCATCCAGAAGGCATCGCGTGATAAAAATACTGATTATGCATTGGTTTAGTGTTGCATGAAAAAATCATTTTACGTTGCAATTCATGAGGACTTCTGGTAGAAGGTCAATAAAAATATTGATATTATGTTGATTTAGTTCTCATTGCAAAACAGTCGATTTTATTATAAGGCAATTCTTTACTTTAAAGTACAATTATCAATAACTAGCATTACCCGTGAAATTTTCACGGTTTTCTTGTTTGAATATTGATTTCTTTCTTTTTCTCACTCATTCATGTATTTCTATGTTTTCAAAACAGAACGGTTCATTAATTATGAGGTAGTGACAAAGTGTTTCTTTTTACTATTTGCTTTCTCCCCTGTCTCTCATTTCCTTTTTTGTTTTCTCTTTTTTCCTTTCTTTCTTTTTGTTTTTCCTCTTTCTTTGATTTCCTCACCTTGAAACAAAGTAGCGTACCTATCTTTTAATTCCTTATTTCTACAGGATCAAAACAGAACAGTTCATTATTTATGAATGTATTGACAGGACGTAATTGTACGTGTTAACAAAGAAACTAAGGACCAGCAGAGTTAGAAGTTATTTTATCTTATACACTTGTTTTAGTCTAAATCTAGTTTGAGCGAATTGCTCGTTACCTTTCCGAACTGGGTTTGAATCACACCACAGTCAATTTATCAATACGGTCCCTTTCTGATAATATCAACCTAGGGAGGTGATCCCATCGTGCGGCACTGTTGGGAAGTGTCTGGAAACTATAACCAAGCTCTGTGAGGGAAAATGTTTTGATGGAACTCTTGAGCAGAGAGTTCTACCCGAAAACGAGCGGACAGCCATGAGTCTAAATACATTAAAGTTTATTGATCATAACTTTGGTCGCCATTCAAGACTTCCAAGTTGAACGTTTAAATGTTCACTTTCTGTTAAACATCAATACTGCAAAATAATTAGTTTCTAAATGTGTAGATTTTTTTATCTGCATAATGGTAAAATCTTTTTTTCACTCTTTTGCAATTTAACAGCTGGGAGGTATTTTAGACATCACCAATATTTTTGTAGGATGTATAATAAATAAAAGTGAAGACGCGGAGAACGATATATATATATATATATAAAACAAAAATACAGGCGGGCAGATACTTTCTTGAATTTCGACAGTGGATGTGGTACGGTGATTTAATTGAATTTTGATTTATTGTCCCCACTTATCCTCAGATATCCCAACACATTTTCAGTTACATATAGTTTTGTCTTTCTTTCATTCCAACCTAAGGAAGACAGAGTGAACAGATGCTCTCGGCGAAAACCGTCTTTTATTTTTATAAGTTCCACTATGTCTCATCATCACATAAAAAATATCGGTTAGACGTGTGACTCTTACTGCAAAAATAGCTTTCCGAGTTAGGCCGAGAAGTGATGCATTCACAGACAGTAACGGTCAGACGAATAGATATAAACAGAAGCAACCAGACAGAATCTCCCCTTCGAAAATATTTCGAAAATACTCACCTTCTTTTTCATATATATATATATATATATATATATATATATATATATATATATGTATGTCTTTTTTGTATATTATTAGATTTAATGTATATATATATTAAAATCCCCCCACAAAAGGAAGGACATACAGGTAAAATCCCAAAAACCAGATCCTATTAATATTAATTTTATCAATATTAAAAATGATTCTGCTGAAGGGCTCGATGTAAATAGTATTATCTATTTACAGAGACAGATATGTATATTGTATTTAAAAAATCCGAATTCTACATACGTTGAATAGCTATTCAATAATGTGTGTGTGTGTGTGTGTGTGTGTGTGTGTGTGTGATTAGAATAAATAAAGAACAAATAGGAAAAAGTATCTTTAATCTAACGTTTCACTTCAATAAACTTCTGCAGAGATTTGTTAAGAAGAATATTTTTTAATAAAAATTATTTCCTAAATATATATTGATATATACTTACAAAAATATCCGTATATATATTTACAAATAACTGTTTGGAGGTTTAAAATTTGTACACTACTTTAAAAACAAAGAATTTATTAACAGTCTCAAGTGCCCTTTCGGCCAACATCTCATCAGGAGAAAATCGTTGGAATTATAAATCAAACGAAAAGAACAGCAACGAAAATGAAGAGCATAAAAAAGGGGAAACACGCTAAAAATGCTATTCATTTTCGTTGCTGTTCTTTTCGTTTGATTTATAATTCCAACGATTTTCTCCTGAAGAGATGTTGGACGAAAGGACTCTTGAGGCTGTTAATAAATTCTTTGTTTTTAAAACAATATATATATATATATATATAATTCCGGTGAAAATAAAAATAATTGTCTGATACATCCAATAAAAAAATCTTTTATTGATTAAAATAAACTTGATAGATAATAACTAATCAGTATTTCAAATCATCATTAACCCAGTTTCAGTGACTGATGACATATTTCTTTGACGTAAATTTAACAGCTTACCATGTCCCCACTCACTTCTACTTTGTTTGTGTGTGTGTGTATGTTCGTGTGTTATAAATAACATTTGTCGTGATTACATTTTACATGTGTTATAATATATCTCTTTACTGATCCCTAGGTAATTATAGATCAGCTAACTCACATATTCTAATACAGCCGATCGTAGTATGGATCATCGAATCAATGCGAACGATCCCCTCCTTAGCTGCATAGTTTTTACTTCGCCATGGTTTTGAATTCAGTTTTCCTTTTCTGAAACCATTTGCCACCCAAGGCTATAGAACTTAGTCAGTCCTATTATTTACTCATAGCTGTGGGAGAAGAGTTGACTTCATACCATTCCCAAGAGTAAGTGAATGCAATGAACGTGATTGAAATTCGAATAAGTTTTTTTCCGATCCCTCAATCCGAGCCGCAATTCATTGTTATATCGTACCTCCTATTAAGTCGAATTAGAATTTTTAAAAATGGAGTATTGATACCATATCAAGGCTCAAGTTGCTCAATCTACTCTTTCCAGCCTCTATCGAGTTTAAAAACGTTTGAGTGTTCTTGTTGGGGATTTATTATTTTCCACTCTGCATACTCCTTATGGATGTGCGTAGTGGTGCAGTGGATATCGGCTCCGAACGAGTTTCGGGGAGCCGAGTTTGAATTTCAGTTGAATACATTGCATTCACTTACGCGCAAATACCCTTGGGAAAGGTATTAATTCGTCTCTTCCCTCCAGTTATGGGTTAAATAACAGGACATATTGGATTCTATAGACTTATCTGGCAATCAGTCTCCCGCAGAATGTAATGGCAACCTACTGCGGGATAATTTTCTACCTAGTCAGCCATGTGTCTTTCATGACATGGTCGCCCAAGCGTGTATCACGTATGGCACTCAACTGACTGATACTCCTTATAGCAGTGAATATTAAACAATCTCTTCACAGCTGAAGAAGACTTAAAACAACAGAAATATGGTTGTACAGAAGGATGCCGAGTATACCATAGACCTAAAATGTAAGCAACAACGAAGTTTTATAGAATATGGAAACAAAAAGAAAAATTATACTTAAGATCAAGAAGAAACAGTTCAAATTTTTATGATGCGTAAAGAGGGCTTGAAAAATTTGATACTCACAGGACTGGCTAAAGGCAAAAGAGACAGAAAAAAAACAACGTGTAACCTACATTGAATAAATGGATGGTGGACCAATGTTTAGGAAAGATTATAAAATTTATCAAGAGCCATAAAGGACAGGAAATTGTGATGAGTCATGATCACTTACGTTCTGACGGGACACAAAACATAGAAAATCACTACTCTATCACTATTTTCATGGCACATGTTCACATGAATACAACTGTTTAATTCCAGCAGTTCAAATATTTACGCCAAGGACACACCATGCCACTTCCACGGAGCCGAATCACCATTGTTTTCCAAATGTAAAAAGAAGTTCCACTCGGTATTTCAAACTCACCCCGACCCAACAACTGTCAGTTTGTAGACCAGACTCCCACAAAGTTTCCCTGAATGTCTCAACTTTAACCTCTTCAAGTCAAGCACCAAATTTTTTCCTCATCCACATAATCTTAATTTCCTACAATCATCTCTTTCATTCATGTCACCCAGTTCATTTAACATTACCATTTTGAATATAGCCTGCTACACTGAATAGCCCTCGAGTCGTGTATTGGGTGAAATTCAGAATAAAATACTCTCAGAGATATACAAACCGATGCATTCATTGATACATACAAATAAATATATATAATATATATTATTTCACATCCATAGAATATACATTTTTGATGATATTAAATAAACGATTTATATTATTATTCCTACAATTTTTTCAAACAATGTTAATTGACCTTCCTATTTATTGTTCCTTATATGTACATGCATCTATTATTGACAGGCCTACAGGGCAAGCAAGGATAGTAATTCTTACCCAGAATATATTTATGAAGTTTACTAAATCTAAAAATAAGATTTTCATTTCTAGTTTTATAATTTAATGTGCCAAATTAAAAGTATAAATTAATAAATGGTTATTATTTTTTATTCAAAGAAAATCGAAATTCTACTTTTACTAAAGCTGTCTCGTATTCGACGTAAAGTCTTAAATATAAAAAATAAACATAATTTTAATATAAAAACATTAGTGATAATTTTGCCAATTTTTGTAAAATGTATCTTTCTCATATAATCAGACGATTACCTAAATTTGTTTTCAAAATATTTTTGAATATTTTTTAAGACTTGTTGAATGTACTTTCTAAACGCCGAGCGATATCTACACTGAAAAATTACACATATATAAATATAAACGAAATAGCAACAACAATAAACCAGAAGCGGGAATGTATAAAATAAGCAGCACAAAATGGCCAGTGGCAGACATCAGCGAAACATTAATAAATATCAAATCATTCCATAGGAGCATTGCAGAACACTTTAGACGCACTACGAGTTCAGTTTGACAGGTCTGCCCTCAATTTGAAACTAATATAAGCCAGTCTGATTCGGATGCATGCTCATCAGTAGAAAAGGACCCCAGAAAGCCAACTACAGTTTTCATATTCCCACTAAGACCAAGAAAGTGCTGAAATTTGAATACATGGGAAGTGTTCTGACAGAGGATGGAAAGTGCGACACCCCGAATGCGCATGAGCACGGCCAAGGGCGCATTTCAAAAAGATGAGCAGAGCATTTAGAGATAGAAGGATTTCGATGGAAAAAAAGAAGAGTACTTGACTGTTATGTCTTTCTATATGGCAACGAATGCGAGACGATCTCCTCAAAGACAAAAGAGAGAGTCGAAGCAACAGAAACTTGGTTCAATAGAAGGATGCTGAGGATACCATTTGAGCAAAGACGAGATTTTGGAGAAAATGCAAACGAAAAGGAAACCTATAATTAGCATTAGAAAGAGACAGCTGAGGTTTCTTGGACGCGTAGTGAGAAAGGAAGCCTTGGAAAATCTGATATTCACCGGACGGATAGAGTGAAAGAGAGGTAAGGGAAAGCAGCGCGAGACATAACTGGGCTTGAGCAAGTGGATGATGGAGTGGTGTTTGGGAGAGATACCAAGAGGAAAAAATGTTAAGAGTAACACTAGATAAGGGCAAATGGAAGTTTAAGAAGAAGAAGAAGAAGAAGAAGAAGAAGAAGAAGAAGAAGAAGAAGAAGAAGAAGAAAATAATGTCATGAAATTGCGCTATTCTCAGTTCTCTGCGGTCACCTTAATATCACTCATTACCGAAAAAATATTAGTAACACACTGCGGCATACGAACTATAAAAGATCTACTTGGAGAGTTGAATTTTAAATCCCGTAAACGTATGAAGTTTCATTATGAAAAAAATAACTCTCTAGTCGTAGCATCTGATAATGATCCTTATAACTTCATCCTCTCACACACGAGTGTGTTTCTCATTTCAGCCTGAGAACGCATAATATAAGGGTTAAACAGCGTAGTTAACAGCTTTTCTACTTTGTTTTATTATCTCCACTGTATTGTTCAAGGTGGGTGTTCAAAGTCTAGTACTCGACTATAGTATACATGCGTTTAGGACATACCAACTCGTAATCGGTTACATTTGATTTCAGTCAGAGAATCTTCGGTTCAGTAAAACTTCAATTTGAACAGAAAAGGATTAACTTTTCAACCTAAAATCTTCTCTACATACCGTCGTATCCATGTCTGGACGTGCGTATATTATGGTGGGCTGTTACAAATTTATAGTAGATGCGGTCACTAGTTTATGGTGGAGTTGTGTGCGTGTGGGTTTGATTTGATTTGGCTTTGTTAAGCTTAGTCCGCCATACGAAATGTGTGTAAACAAGAACAATCAAGATGATATATAAAGATAATCATTTATATAAACATTAAATAATTCTGTATTATACAAAAATAATAGTAATGTTCATATGTCTAGCCAAGATTGGTAAGAAGAGCTTATAACAGTCCTGTACAAAAGAAAAATAAATTGAATGCATGAAAGCTGTTATGACGGTAAATGTGTATGTAGGAGCGGGGGCGTAGCTGTATTCGAGATGTCTTTGTTGTGACCGCTCAGTTAAATATTCGTTTCATTGTGTCTTCTTCTTTGTGTATGTCTTTGCGAAATGTTCTTTGAAGAAGAGTGGGAAGTACAGAAGTTAGCACAAGAGAGAGAGAGAGAGAGAGAGAGAGAGAGAGAGAGGGAGTGAGAGGGTACTAAATGCAAGTTGCCTGGACTTGGGTCCAGCAGACGGCTAAGGGGCCATCTGACGAGAGAGACTAAATTATGCGTACTTATACACTTTTGGAAGATAAAAGTGTGTCCCTTTCAAATATATTTTTTCTGTTTTTGGATTGGTTAATGTACGTATATTTCTTTAGAATTATTTTTCAATCGGAAGATCTGCGCAGATCCTCATTTGAGGATACTCAAATATGTCATTCTGTTTTAAGTCGTTGGGGATATAACTTCCTGTTCACTACAGTATGTCGTTTTATTCATTTATCAGAAATCAAATACAAGACGACTGAAATTTCTAACCATCATTGAAGAGTTAACTTGTGTTCTGGATAGACTGTATGCCGCCAATCAACAGGTATCTACAGCAATATTTGTCAGGTGCATCCTTAAATTTCTTTAACAAAAATTTTAAAAAAAGTAATCAATATATTTCCTCAGTCAAGTGTGAATCGTGTTAAATAATTTCAGACCAATATTTTGTTTATTTCATTGATATTTATGAATATCTGTTTAGAATGGCCAATATAATCAAGGTTTAGATTAAATGTGACCTTTTGCTTTCAGTCATGCAACGCTCTCTATTAAGAATCCAATGTAACGCCTACGCATCACTTCAACGAACGTTTTTTAAAATGACTCGCTGAAAAAAGACTCCGACCAGTCGGCCATTTTAGTTTTATGTCTTCAGTTAAGCCAAGTACATTTCAGAGATGTCCAAACTAGAAATTCGTAATGCATGACAGTTCTGAAAAAAATCTAATTTATTCGTTAAATTTAAACTAAAAACTTTCTTCGCAAAAATCATTATATAAAAATTAAGTACATTTTGAATAAATTTCTATTTGAAAAGCACATATGCAATCAGTGCGATATGTCGGTAAATAAACATTCAGGTTCATGACATTTAACTCAGATATTAAAAAAATATCAATGAACCATCTAAGTCTAAAGTGGTGTACATTGTAAACAAAGCCGCGTACTACATAAATAAAAACTTTAATACGGAAAAATATCATTAATATTTTTTAAATATAATATTTTCATGTTTCTTCTCTAAAGAATCTAAAATTATGATACCAATATATCTGTTTTTTGGTGGTATTATTATTTTAAGCGGCACTCCAATAAACTTACACTGGTATTTTTCTTTACTAATGTTTGCTAACTACATGACTCAAGAGCCATTTAAAGTAGGTGTTACTGAATGAGGTATGTAATATGAACGTAAGTATTGTGGTTGATATTAAACTAGTTCATGACCTGTGGTTTTGTAAAATTATAAACTTTCAAGTCTAAACTGTTTGTTCATTTCAAAAACTACATGTAGTAGACAATCAGTGTATCCGTGCTGTCAAAAATGACGTCAAATTATTCGAAAGTTTTAATAGTGAAATTCAATGAAACAAGAGTCTTGAAACAATCTACTGAAATTCGGTAAAGCAGAGGTCTCCTTATGTCAAATTACAGTGTAGATTGGGTTTTATCTCCTTGGGTGACAATCCTTCTAAGAAAAGAACAACCATGAATCTAAACTGCAAACCACTATACGATATTCCCAAGAACAGTGATGCGAATTCGCAAATAATAAGAAAAAGAAGCTGTAGAGACCCATGACCGACTACGTTCTGAGGTGCGTGCTACTTTTATTATTTTTGATCATATCTATGAAGAGAGGATCTATATTGCTTGAAGTCGTTTATATTATTATTGCTATTACAAAAAAAAAAGACTCCCGAAAACTATTGTTATTTTTTGTTTTTTTGTTTGTTTTTTTGTTTGTTTGTTTTTTATTTTAATCGTATCACCCCGAGCAAGGCGGTAACGCCACTAATATACAAGGGGCTACATAAGAGTAAAAAGATTAATTAGAAGAGAGTGAAGAGAAAGACGAACCAGTTAGAAAGGAGCAAGAGAAGGATGGGAATACGGGTGTGATGACAGTCGCATTGTTGGAGAGAAAGAAAAAGATATACGGGCTGGTGAAGAAAGAACTAGAGTCAAGTGGTTAAGAGATGAGTATTGACCTTGCATTTAAATTCCTGGAGGTTGTAGACGTCAGGAAAGCAAGAGTATGGAAGTGAGTTCCACAGGCGAGAAGTGTGAGAGAAGAAGCTGCAGGAGTAAAATTGTCGTCTGCATTTAGTTAATCTAACTGTGAATGGGTGGAACCCAATTGCCAATCTGGTTGCACGAGTAAACACCTGTTGCAGAGGCACCAGTGACTTAAGTTCGTTGGAGCAGAAGCCATGAAAGTATTTATAGGACAGACAAAGGGAGGCCACATTGATTGGAGTAGATAGACTTAATTGAAGTAGATAGACTAAACTATCGCCCGGTTCACACTCCACCCACGTCTATTGAACAGGTGAAGAGGCTCATCCCTTGTTTCCTGTTTAGGTTGTGGTTTCCGGTTTTTCTCTTTTCCAATCTTTTCACTTTTTTTTATTTTATTTTTTTTTTTCAATTGGAGTAGATAGACTAAACTATCGCCCGGTTCACACTCCACCCACGTCTATTGAACAGGTGAAGAGGCTCATCCTTTGTTTCCTGTTTAGTTTGTGTTTTCGGGTTTTTCTCTTTTCCAATCTTTTCACTCTTTTATTTATTTTTTTTTTTTCAATTGGAGTAGATAGACTAAACTATCACCCGGTTCACACTCCACCCACGTCTATTGAACAGGTGAAGAGGCTCATCCCTTGTTTCCTGTTTAGGATGTAGTTTCCGGTTTTTCTCTTTTCCAGTCTTTTCACTCTTACGTAGCCCCCTGCGCATCAGTGGTGTTTTCGCCTGGCTTGGGGTGATATGATTAAAAAAAAAGACATCTCGTCGGTGGGGAAGTGGCTGTAGTCGAGCCGCCAAGTCTGTACCTATCACATTATTGATTCTCCTTTGGAGCCTGTCGAGAACACAGATGAACAGCATTGGCGCCTGACCATATATGGCAGCAGTATTCCATGCACGGACGAATGGTTGATTTATATATATGCAGGATGGATTTAGGCGGGAAAAACATCCTGGCTCGACACAGTGACCCAACCTTCTTAGCAGTGGATTTAGATATGGACTCAATGTAGTGGTTGCATTTGAGATCAGAAGAGAGGGTAAGGCCGAGGAGGCGCAGTGTATTGCTCTCAGGGAGAATCGCTTGGTCTATGCTTATGGGAGGCAGGAGAGGTTGCCTGTGATGATTGACAGACAACAGCTTGGTCTTAGAAGCATTGAAATTGACAAGCCACTTCTTACCCCAATTCACCACAATTCAAGGTCAGCAGCGAGATTATGTTTGTCCGCCACGACGGGTTTCTTACTGATGCGGGAGTAAATTGTGGTGTCATCTGCGTAGATGCCTACTTGGCTCTTAATCTCGTCTGGGAGGTCATTTATGAACATAAGGAAAATTATGATAGAGCCCTGAGGGACACCAGCGTTTGTGCTGTAGGATGTAGAGGCATGCCCATTCAAAACGACCTTCATTTTGCGGTTATTTAAAAAAGATTGGATTAGATCAAGCAAGCGTCCGGTAATACCGTAACCCCGTAGCTTGCATAGAAGGCCAGAGTGCCAAACCCTGTCAAAAGCCTTGGAGATGTCCAGGGCAACAGCACGAGCCTCACCGGACTCCTCAAGGGCCTGGGACATGTATTCCGTAACGGTCGTTAGCATGTTGGCCGTGGACCTGGCAAAGCAGAAGCCATACTGCCTGTCAGAGTAGAGTTTATGGGCAGTAAGATGTTGAACTATTTCAGCATTAATTATGGCCTCGAACACTTTCCCGAAAATTGATAGAAGGCTGTTAGGGCGATAGTTGGATGAGTCCGATGGTTCACCAGAGTTCTTAAATACAGGAACGACAGAAGAGAACTTCCAGCATGCAGGAAACCAAAAAGCAGAAAGGCAGTAGTTATAGAGTTTAGAGAGAACAGATGAGAGTTCAGGAGCACATTTCTTAAGGACTATCACCGGGATTCCATCGCCACCGCTGGCCTTATGGGGGTCAAGTTTTGAAATTAATCGGGACACTACTCTTCGGGGTAATATATACATCGTACAGTTTAGCCTCAGTTCTAATAGGGAAGTCGGGTGAGGGTACTCCAGATGAGTCAAATATGGAGTTGGATGAGAATCTGCGAGCGAAGCACTCAGCTTTGTCCGCAGTTGATGTGAGAACCTCAAATTCATTGATTAAAGGAGGGATAGAGGATTTGCTACTGTTCATCACCCGTTTACATAACCGCCAATAGTCCTTGAAGCTGAACTTGCAGTCAGCTATGCGCTGTCTCATTCTCTCGGCAAACAGCCGCTTGGCGTCATTCAGGATTCTCTTGCACTCATTACGAGTAGACATGAATAGGCGCCTATTGTGATCAAATGACTGTCTCCGGAATATTCGGAAGTAGTGATTCCTGTGAGTAATGGCGGCCGAACAGCCCGGAGAGAACCAAGGAGAGGAATGAGGTTTCAGACAATACTTCCTGGTAGGTATGAAGGCATCAATGCCAGCTTTCACCCAGGACGAAATCTCAGAGGCACAGTCATCAACTGGGAGAACAAACACTTTTCCCCAGGGGAGGTCGCATAGGAAATCGCGAAAGGCGTCCCAGTGAGCTTTTTGGTAGCAGTAGGAGGTCCTATAGGTAGGAGGCTCCTGGTGGAAAGAAATATTGAGAGAGACAACAGCATGGTCGGAGTTGCCGAGAGGACAAAGCTGGGAGACTTGACAAGAGTCAGGTGCAGAGGTAAAGCATATATCTAGTAGAGAGGCGTGTCCAGAGGGAGTGCTTGGAAAGCGTGTGGGGAAGTCCGCCACTTGCGTAAGTGATTGGGAAATGGCAAAGTTCATGGCGTGGATGCCCGCTACGAAAGTCCAATATATACATCATGACACCTACTCTAAAATTAACGTTAATCTTTGAAGCCATGGATCAGAAGCATGAGCGTTACCAGGAATTCGAATATTAAACCTTTACTAGACTACGTAAATATCTTAATACTAATAATAACAAGAACAAGAACAAGAAAATTAATAATGGTTTTAAAAAGTATATATGCGGTTGCTTACAACTTGTTTTTAGGTAGATGTATTAAAAGGGTATCCTTCAGAAATGAGAAATGTATACCTAAATTAGTGATATTAATATTTCAATCTCAAAGATTGAGAGCTTATAAGAATTTAGACTTGGAACAAAAGCTTCCCAAAGAATATCAAATGAAGATGAAATCAGTGACCGTATTGCTCAAAGTCATTCAGATGATTTTTAACTGAAACTGAATCACTCGAACATGTATCTCGTAAAGATAGAAATTTAGATTTATGGTTGCGATGTGAGGCCTTAATCCGATTTAAAGGTAACAGATATATGTGTAAATGTCCCAAACAAGCTACAAAATTCTTCGTTTGTATTAATATATTTCTTAATTGGATCATAACAAGCGTTTTATTTAAAATTTTCTCTCTTTTTTTTTTCTTTTATGTCAGTCAAAGGATCGGCACGAAACTTTTCGGTTATATAAGAATTGTAACGCTAATTGTGTTCCGTCAGGTTTTAAAAATTTATCATAAGAATTAAACATGTATTGCAAGAAAACGGAATTGCATGGTTGTTAGCAAAAGGAAGAGTCAAAAGTGCGAATTACAAATCGGATGAACCAAAACCAAACAAGTTCGGAAAGTATTCTGGGAAGTGTTTTAGCAGAGGATAGAAAGTATATCACTAAAATTCGAATGTGTATTTTGATAGCCAAGGAAGCCTTTCAAAAGCTAAGCAGGGTGGTAAAAAAATAGGAAAATTTTGCTAAAATCAAGGAAAAGAGTAATGAAGTGTTACGTGATTTCTGTATTCCTGCATGGCAGTGAGTATTGGACGATCTTCTCAAAGATGAACAAGCAACAGAAATGTGGTTCTACAGAAGGATGCTGAGAATACCGTGAACCGAACATGTGAATAACGGTGAAGTTTAAGAGAAAATTGAAACAAAAAGAAACTAATATTTACCATCAGGAAGAGACAATTGAGGTTTCTGACGCATTTAATAAGTAAGGAGGGTTTAGAAAATGTGTTACTCATGGGAGAGATAAAGGGCAAGAGAGATTGAGAAAAACAGCGCATAATATCAGATAGGCTTGAATAAATGGATCGCGGTACAGAGCTTAGGAGAAATAACAGAAATACAAAGTTTAGTAAAAAATTTAAGGAACTGGATGTTGTGGAGGAAAATAATCGCCTACGTCTTGATAAGACACGGCACATAAAGAAGAAATTGCCTTCTACATGCCCTATGAGTGCCATAATATCTCATCCCTCCTCCTAAAAAGTTTCAACTCGTTTTCTAACCCTAACTATAGTTGCTACTTTTGCTTTCATTTTCCTGAAAATTTCTTTGTTGCTTACATACTCCGTCTATAGTATTCTCAGTATCCTTCTATAGAACCACATCGCTATTTCCTCTTCATCTGTATTCTCTAACATATAGGAGGATTGATGTTATATAGCAGTACGGCACACCTTTCTTATGATTGAGATTCCGGTAATAATAAACCAAACCAAACCAAACCAAACCAAACCAAACCAAACCAAACTCTTTTCTTGGCTTCTAACGATATTTTCCTGTCTTTCTTAAGTTTGTTTACTTCTTGAAAACCATTTTCCGTGTCTCTTGGTTTCTAGATTACATTTTTTTATTGTATATTACAAAACTTCTGATATATTTCCGCGCATTCTTCATTTTGGGAATCGTTGTTGTGTTCATGTAAATATCAAGGCAGCCAGCATTTGCCGATTGCCATTGGGTTTATAGTGGCTATGTGTGTGTCTTCTTAAAAATTGAACTCTTCTGTTTTTAAGGTACATTTGTACTTGCACTTCTCGACCCTATTTATCGCAGATTGTACTTGCATGCGTTACACATTTATTAACTGTTTCAGACCTGTCTATTCTCCCACGTATTTCTTCGTTGACACATGTACGATCGTGAAACATGGAAACGAGAGAAAAAAGAATCAAAGGAGAATGAAATTCCCAATAGAAAACACTAACTACTACAAGTTTTGGAGGATATTTTATGGACAAAATGAAATTCCATACATTTTTTCATATCGCCCAGATAGGTTTAATGGCATTTTGAAGAGTCGATTGATCAAGAAACTGTTCAATCTGTCTTATACTGAAAACATAAAAATTATATAATGTCAGTAGGTGTCTCATAATAAAAATAAACCTTTCTGCAGCTGGACACTTCAATCTGAAAAGCAGTATTCTTATTTGAATAGACCCTAACGGCATCGACAGTATATAGACATCACATATTTTTGTTAAGTTTTTAACGCACTGCTTCTTCTCGTAGAGTTTAAGAAACGATTCATTTACCTCGTGTATAGAATCCGTTGACAGGTTGAAAGCACAATTTTTTTTTGTGGGGGAGGCTTGTCGTCATAGAATTCACCTTAAATAATCCGGAGGAGAATCAGGAAATCTTCACGAAGAAGCCTGTTTAATATGTTCTTTTGAAAATAGCTAAGTTATAAAATCATTCTAAGATGCAACTGACGCTGAAGTTCTCGCTGAATTAAAATACGACCCAGAAATGTTTAGAGACATTCTTCGTTCATTTAAGATTAGAGCGGTTTTCGTGAAAGCCTATAAGAGAAACGATTAAATACGTCGAGAAAAATGCTTGCTTGAGACATCTTTAAAAGTTATATCAAATGAATTAAGCACAAATTTAATCAACAACCTACAGGAAATTAAATGGCTCTAAAATCTTGAATCTAATGGCATGATCATGAAATTAGGATTCATTTGCTTTAAGTCATTGTTAATTATTGATCTGAGAAAATAGTAGATAGCATATAGTTTAGAGCTATCTGAGTCTAGATCAGACAAGGCTATTGGAGAAAATGACTCAAATTTTTAGGTTAATATTTTAGTTTTGTAGTAAGTTACGCTGTTGTGCAAAAGTGCCTCTAGTGCCAATAATGTGTTCGATTTCCCTATCATCTATACTAAATTTATGACTGATCAGTGAGAAAAAGGAACCCGATATGTTTTCAAGTACATGGTAAACAATAAAATCTTTGCTTTAAATATACAATGACGTTTTCAAATGCCCAATGATATGTCTACAAATGGCAAATATTATTTTCAAATAAATTTTACATTTTACAAGAGTAAAACAAAATGGAGATATGAAAATTGGCTAATTTTATTTGCCAATCATGAAAAAAGATTTTCATACATAAAATGGCGTTTTAAAACCCACTGAATTATTCAGTGGGTTTTAATCTAACTTCGTCAACAAAAAGAAAATCCGTTATATTAGATTAAAGCCTTTTTCACAATGACCAGTTCTCGTCTCAGCAGCTATCTTTTCCAACTGCTTAAATAGATGGTAGCTTCCATTGAAACAATTATTTTGCCTCTAGCTCTACTTTGTTTTTAACAATTTTTGTATGATATCAAATCAAGAGACTTGGAAATAAAGGAAGAAAATTAGAATCCAATGATTGAGGGTAGGGGTGAGTTAACTTTTAAGCATAAAAAAAAAGTGAAATATTTTGTGCGTTTTGATTTCCTTTGAAACATTTCATGATTCCATGAATTGCATGAAAGTTGAAACTAATGAAACGATGAAGTCCATGTAGAAATTATAGATTATCAACCTGCTTCTGTGTAATAATCATATGAAAACAAGATTTGAGAACAGGTAATGATGGATTAGCTTTAACAAACTGGCTTGAGTTTGAATCAAAACGCGAATCGGTTGAAACCTAAATATCAATATTTATTAAATTGACGTTTATTTAAGGAAGTGTCAATAAAATATTAAAATATCGGGGGTAATAGTCTGTATGCATGTGTATGTACATGCGGAGGCGCATACAAGGTGGGGAGCATTTGCACGAGCATATATGAGAGATATTCCAAACGCTCATGGGAAAAACAAGTAAATTCTGCAAATATTTGGATAATTTTTGCTGCAAAATAAACTTGGACTTCCGGTTCATACAAATTATAAGTCGTGTTTTGAATTAATACATCGTATTAACGTAATGATGTATTTTGAGTTAATACATCACAGTTTACACCAGTTTAAAAACAACCCTTTTCAGAGCTGCATGAACCCTGTCAAACTTGAACGAAAGACTTAATTTATAAGACTTGTTTGGAAGACTGGGGATATTATAGAAAGAGTTTACAGATATAAACTCACGAAAATAATTCAGCAGTTTACTAATGGATAACTCGTTTCAAATTAGAAACTTTAAAGAAGAAATTACAATAATAATGCCTCTCTATAAATTTCCTCTTTATGTGCCGTATCCCCTCAAAATGTAGGAGATAATGGCTCTCCACAATTTCCTGTTCATTGAAGCTCTAAATATACTTTGTATTTCTATTTCTCCTAAGCCCTGTTCCGTGATCCATTTACTTAACCTCACTTTATATTATGGGTTGTTTTCCTCTATCTCGCTCTTTATTTCTCCCGTAATTCTCAAATCTTCCATGGCCTCCCTCTTCATTAAATGCCCATGAAACCTCAGCTGCTGAAATATAAGCAGACCATCAACTTATGTCTGCGAGCAAAAATCAATTATTTTATAGATTTAATTGCAAAAGATAAGAGATAATACCCTAGAAATCTTAGTTGGTTACTCAACAGAATTTGATCTCAAAAATTAATGTTTAGAACACTTTCTGCCCGTTCATTTACTAAAACTCTTGTTATGCAAGCAACAAGCAAGAGCAGAATTTTTAAATGGAAATTTCAAACAAATGGAATCAAAATCCTAAAGATGTTTTAGTCGAATTGTAACTGTAAATGAAATTTACTAGTACGACCCTCAAGTCAAAACTCGTTCAAGGCAATGATTAAACAATGGTAGAAATGGTTCAATAAAAGCAGATACAAGCTGGTCAAGAGGAAATATTATAGCAAGATTTCTCTGAGATGCTGAAGACATTTGTCTAGTTAAATTTTTAGACGGGAAAATCTGTTTATTACGAATATAATTTGAGAAAATTAACTAAATGTTTCGTGAAAATTGCCTTGGAAACATTTATGCAAGAATCTTCTTCCCTTATGACAATGCGAGAATTTCAATAGGAAATAATTTAGAAGTCTACCTTAAATTCCTGATTTAGTACGTTTTTAACTTTTTCTTATTTCCTAACCTTTAAAACATTTTGCGACTATTAATAATGTAACAAAATGATTTTTGACATCGTTAATTTTTTCCGACACTCGGTTATCCTGAGATTGTGCCCTGACAAAAATGCGTATTTGAAATAAATTAAATTTTCAACAAGATTTTATTGAACTGGAATATAAAAAATAGCATATTCAATAAGATTTCCATCATTTGTGATACAAAGGTTGATTCGCATTGCAAGATTCACATGAACTCGATGCAATAACTCCACATTGCCGTCAGATTTAATATATCCGCTCTTTATGTGCTCAATCAAGTATGTTGTATCTCTCAACTTCATCGGGTACATCTTTCTCTGCAGCATACCACAGAATCAGATGTGAATTCTTTATTTTTTTTATACAAAACCATGTTTAATCTGTGGAGGTAAAAAATATTGTTCAGGAGGTTTCCTTTATCCAGAATTTAGAGACACCCTATATAGATGGCCGATATCATCGCTTGCAGAAGTGCTCTGATCTCAACGCAGCTATGGATAAATAAGACTTATGCTTAAAAATGTTTCTTTAATTACATTTTTTACAAGTCTTTTAAAGGACCCTCGTAAATTAGACTGATAAAACCAAGATCGAAAATAGAAAATTTGAAAACTTTATTTTTTTAGTAGTAGTAGTAGTAGTAGTAGTAGTAGTAGTATTCAGAAATAACGATGTATCATTCTTCTCAGCATTCGATAAAAATATCATTAATAAAAATATCTTCACCCAGCTCATTCAGCAGTGCAAATGGGATGTTTGATAAAGAAAACATTCATAACCTTTTTAAAATTTTTCAAACAAATTATAAAATATACCCAAAGATTCATAGAGATTAGTACAGAAATCACATAAACTGTTTTAATATTGTTACGTTTTCAGTTTGTTTTATAGTAAAGAACTCGTAAGGCTACAAATTGAAAGCTAACCACCATAACTTCTTGACATAAGAAAGAAAAGAATGATGCTTACTCTGTTCATGTCCACGTCTTTGTTGTCATTATCGCAACACTGGAGAATCAAACATCTGAAGAAATCAGCACATATGCTTGGCTATGAGGGCTTCCTCGGTAGACCTGGCATATAAATAAATATCTCATGGAAGCCATTAATAAAAAAAAAAAAAGAAAAAGAAACGACAGCAAGGCTTCAACAGTAGATACAGCAATGAAAAAGCAAGCAGCGGCGAAGATGATCAAGCGTAACAGCTGTAGTAGCAGACAATAAGAACAATGCGATATGTGAACCATGGAGCAGGAATAATCTACTCTTGAAAATTAAATAAAGGGCTCTGTTCAAAATTCCCACGTTAACCAAATCGACAAACCTGATTTAGAAGACATTAGTCCGAATTAAATAATATAAATAATGATAATAACTGACTGTATTGTTTTAATGGAAATATTAAATATTTAGAAATTCTATCTTTACCCCTTCGATCCTAAGTATATAATTTATATTAGTACCAGTTTTTATTTACAGCAGAAATACTTCTGTTTGTATTTCTGAGATAAGGTATTGTAACTATTTACGTTGTACGGACTGTTGACATCATCTTTATTATCATCTTTGCGTCATTACGATCGTTGTATTAGAACAATCTACACCATTAGACGAAATAAAGGGTTCGTTTCGAAATTCCAATGTATATCACCTGAAAAAGGCTGTAGTGCGCAATAGCCGAAACGTCGTGAATATGACAATAAAATGTGAACGACAGTTTGAATAATGTATGCACAGTAATACTGTTGGCACATTTCGTCAAGCCTCTTAACAAACATTGTAGTTATGAAGACATTGGATCTAAGAAGCAATGCTTTTTGAAAGTTTGATGAAAGCATCAAAATATAATTTTAGATATAGAAAAAGGAGGTCGTACTAAAAGTTGTCTTTTGAATCATGAAAGCAACATTAGTTAGTAACACTAACTTTCATACTAGTTAAATCAGTTCGGCTCCTCTTTTATTTTTCAAGTATAAAAATCATTGCGCATCCTCAGTAGCAATTCTGGATCTGGGTTTTTTCACTCTTTTATGAGGTGCCCTTCTCTGCATGACTGCCACTGTATTTATGTCCGTCATTTCAGGGGATTTGCCGTATTCACCACGGTTGGCAATGCGGGTTTGTGAAGAATATTGAAACCATAGCTGGTTTGCTTGTGTAGGTGGCCGTTGGCTCTTCCTTCGTTTGACAGGTTTTGTTTTTGATCCTGCAAAGTGCCTATACCACTCTCCTCACGGAGCTTGCACCCAACTGGTGTGCGGGTTTAGTCGCCGACAACTCGATCCGTAGCAGGTAGTACGTGGTACCAGTAGCAATCTGAAATGAGCTGAAGCTTAGAGCACTTGGTATTCCCAAGCGTCATTGACCAGGCTCGACGCCGCTTAACTTGGGCAATCGTACGGGAACCGTGTTTCAAAGGAAAGTAGACGTAACGCCAGTAGCAATTAATCAGCGACATTCCTCTTTTTCTTTATTAAAGTTCAAATAATATTAAAAGAAAATTATATCATTAAATCAAAAGAGAAAATTTATGTAGTTAGCAAGTTATTCTAAAATTATTTTCACTTTGAATACTTATTTATCATCTTCTGTTTAATTTAATTATATTAATTGAAATTTTATTTTTATATATATTTTTCTTCGTTTATTTCGAAAATTTATTGCCTACATGTTTTAGCCTGTAAAATAACATAAATTGCAGCATACAAGATTTTAGCTGAATTAGACCTAATACTTACCATATAGGTTGAACCCCAAACATATAGTAGACCAAACTATAGTGACCCAAACTATAGTGACCTAAACTATAGTGAACCAAATTATCACCCAAAATATTTTTTAGACTTGGAAAGACGGTTTTTACGCCGTAATTTACGGTAATCATCGAATTCCAGTTTGAAAATCTTTCATTTAGAAAGAGTATTCGCAAAACTTTTAGAAGATTCTTTCACTCACAGATCATAGCTGTTTATCACTTTAAAAACGTACATTGCAAATGAAGCAAATTTGATAAAAGTTTATAAAGTATAGACTTCCACTTATATTGTCAGAGTGATGAGATATTTTTCTCAACACTTCTCCCCAAGATTAAACTCGGAGTGTTTAAAAAGTGTTGTTTTAATTTATTTTTTATTGTTACTATATTTAGCAATTAACAATGATATAACATTACATCTTGCCAAAATTCTATTGCTCGTAAGGTAATTATATATTATTCCAAATAATCTCACTTCGCTTCTCCAATTTATTTAAAATACGACTAGCTTGGTGTTGAAACACATTTTTATCTTATGTATAAATGAAAGAGTTTCCATTCAAGAACGATAACTCAATTGGCTCACTCACAGTTAATACATAGGTGCTTGTCGATCTAGAACGACAAAACACTGACTAATAATTATGTAGCCATGACTTGGCGGCAAACATAGCTTTTTATAAACAGTAGCAGCGACGGCAGTTAGCCCAGCTGCAGCAAATGACGTCGTCGTCGTTGTCGTCGTCGTAATTGTCTTCTCTGTTGCAGCTGTTGTGTTTAGCGTCCACAGTCAGAGACGAATGCAAAAATGCAGCCGAAACCAATCCAAGTTGAAGTTGATAACCTTATTATCGTTTTACTTCGAGACTCTTTTCCTGCTGTTACTTTGCCCGCCTTTTTTTATTCGCTTCTCTCTAAATTCTTCCTTTCTTTTTTATCACTTTCTTTACTTCCTACTTTCTTTCTCCCTCTTCCTTTCTCTCTCTCTCTCTTTCTCTCTTCCTTATATTTCCTTATCTTTCTTTATAGTACATGTCTTTTTTTTACGAGATATTTAGCAATTTCAACCCAAATTTAATTTTTTGGCTTTGTATGTATTTACCCTTTGACTTTTCTTTATTTTATTTCAATATATGCATTGAGAGAATATATATATATATATATATATATATATATATATATATATATATATATTGTACTAACAATGCACAATTCTTTTTTGGTTGCTTTGTTACTTGGTTGCTTGGTTAATTGGTTATATTTCATTTTTATTTAACTCGTACTGCTACCACACACACACACACACACACACACACACACACACATATATATATATATATATATATATATATATATATATATATATGGTTCTCCGTACTCAAAATATATACAAAAGTCATTAGTAATTTTGTTGCGTAAGGTTAGACTAACCGTAGATACTAATGGAATTCACTGAATACGACACAATGTATATAACCCTTTATAGATAGCATTTTGAGTTCGATTAATACGAAATATTATATATACATATGTGTATGTGTTTGTGTGCGTGTCTATATGTGTGTGTCTATGTTTTATTGAAGCAGGTTCTTTGTGTGAGAGTGTGTATAGCTGCATCAGCATGTATTTGAGTTTGTATATTGACATTTAAAACAACTCTCGTTCCATAACTTCTATAAAGACGTGTAAAAAAATGAATAATATAAGTTCGTGTTCGCATACATAGGCGTGTGCTTATAAAATACAGAAAGAGAATATGTCAGTAATTAACTTCTTGTGATTTATTAGAATTCAATTCAGAAAATAAAGCATTGCCGGAAAGTTGGGTGTACACAATATAAATTCAGTTGGTGTTGTTGCCTTTTTCTGTTTTCTACCATAAATCTGTTAAGTGCAAGATTATGATGAAACTAATATTTACACGTCTCGCTTTTCAGATAGGTGACATTTATTATTATTTTGCCGTGAGTTGGGGACATCTGGGCTGGAGATTGTATATGTGGGGGCGGCTGTCGATTTCTTCCTGAGCTAACATACTACATTGCGTGGGTCTGAACTATTTACATTTGATAGGGCGGGGAAGGAGAAGAATAGCAAATGCGTGGGCGATTCACGTATTTTCTTTCATCAACCGAATGATAGTTTTTTCTTCTCTTCACAGTGTCCCTTTTCATATTTTCTTTCCTTTTCGTTTTTTTTTATTATTATGACGTTACTTTTATTATTTATATTGCAATGATGCAATTGCCTTCTCCTCAAGTTTGTGTCTCCAGAATTGAAAGTATCAAAACGAAGGATAGATCAAAATTCTTTTAAGATAATGATATTAAGATAGGAGTGTTGCTTACAATCAAGATAGATGCTCTAATGTTCAAGACCTATACGTCATTCTGATCTACTTTCTTTCTGTTCAGTTTCCAATGAGAATTATTTACATTGTTTGGGTTGTTTTCCTCATCTTTATTGTTATATTCACGACGTTTCAGACAATGCACGCTACGACTTTCTTCAGGTGATTGAAATTTTGAATCGAAGCCTTTATTTTCATCACTAAAGTAAATCGTTCTTGTTCCATGAGTCATGCCACGTCTCAGAAATGTAAATACAATGAGTATATTTTGAAATCTTATGATACTTTATGTATAATTATAACCAACATATTAAAATGAAATAAGAAAAATTTACATTAATTTATAAATGCACAGCACAACTAGCTTACTAGCTAGTTAAATTGATCCCAGCGATAGATCAAAGTAGATAGATAGATAGATAGATAGATAGATAGATAGATAGATAGATAGATAGATAGATATGAAAACATTAATACTACTAACGCCGTGAACAACATTTAAAATTCATGCGTTGCATTAGAAATAAGTAATTTAGGAGATTTCTTTTTATGAACTCTTAAAGACTGAGTACAAAAGTACAAAACTTCTGCTACATGACCTATACATTACCAAGTATGAGCACGCCTGTGCAGAAGGCAGCTTGACAAACCTAAAGATATAGCGAAAATGCGGATAATTTTGTATCTGCTCTCATACAAGTCCTTCAAATTATAGGGTTATTGAATGAAGTTGTTTTATAGACAAAATGACGTGATAACTGAATATTCTACAAAGTATGTCATAGCAGGAAAAGTTGTGTAATCAACGCCCTGTTAGCACAAGTTATCAAAGGTATTTGAGATATCTAAGGTGACCGATGGATGTGCGTTGTGGATGTGCGTTGTGGTACAGTGGATATCGGCTCAGAACGAGAAACCGGGGAGCCGAGTTCGAATTCCAGCTGAATCCATTGTATTCACTTACGCGCAAATACCCTTGGGAAAGGTATTAATCCGTCTATTCGTTCCAGTTATGGGTTAAATAGCAGGACAGATTGGGTTCTATAGCCTTGGTCGGTAACCAGTCTACCGCAGAAAGCAATGGCAACCTACTGCGGGATAATCTTCTGCCCAGTCAGTCATGTCTCTTTCGAGACATGATCGCCCAAGCGTGTATCACGTATGGCACCTAAACTGACTGAAGGTGACCGATCTCATGGTTAGTTTATTGAATGCTTTACTGATTCTGTGTTTAATTTTTAGGAGATTTGAGGATCTAGAAAAGCGAAACTCGTACTGCTTGTCGCTCAGTAATTATATTCTTGTTAATCAAAGACTATATGATCCGCATTGGACATCAATGTAAGTTGTACAATGTGTTGACTGAAAGTTTTGGTGCTACTTGTATTGAATTAGTTGCATGATTTAATATAGTATACCTATTCATTTTATGGTTACAAGCCTTGTCGGTCGCTAGTGGTTTCGCTCTTGCATCATGTGCAGGTATTAGCAGTTTCTATGTGCTGCTGATGTCGCTCTGGAATTCACATATTCCTGTTGCATACTTATTAACTTTACTCGAGAAAAACTACATCAATTATCACTTCAGTGTTAGTGTCTCCTCTTACTAAACCCAATGATCATCCCATGGTTAAACAGTGTTAAATCATGTCCGCATGCCATGTCTCCCACGGGTACATATGCTTCTAAGCATCAGGCAATGAAATAACACGTAGACTTAAAATTGAATGAACGTGTTATTTGGTTGTATGAACCAAAGAGTATTTCACCCAATACAAGACCTAAGAGCTACTCAAGGTAGAGGATTACTGGTTTAGGTGTGCGATATGAACACAAGAGGAGAATGTATGAAATGAAGACTACGAAAACAGGGAGGTAGATAAAAATTGATCATAAATTTGAACAGTTTAAAATTGTAGTACTCATGTAAGTATCTGCGTGGGTGCCTGTTCCACAAAGTAGCGGTTCTTAAGAAGATGCTTTCAGAGTGAAACCCCATTCATATTAAATGAACATTTAGGTAATGAGGGTGATTCAACTCTGTGATCATACCAAGACAGGTTCTGTCTGTAAAGGTCTGAACTGGTAGCAGTAAAGAATGGAGATCATTTAAATATTTGCCGTGGAAGTAGCAGCAGTAAGTACCGGCTTGTGACATTGCGCCTTTAGTAAATAGCCGAAAATAAGTCAACCCCTCAGAAGGCCGCGTAAACGTTATCATGGCTTGAAAATGAGGATTGACTAGCACCCGCACAGATATGAGATCAATATTTCATTTTTCATTTGATTGACTTTTGCAAATATACAGCGTGTTAAGAATCAGATAATTTAGTTTTGAAATGTATCTGTCGGTATTTAATTCTGTCGATAAACAATTCTCCGAGTCTGCTGTCTGTCGATAAACACTGATAAGTAACATGTTTACACATAAATTTGACAAAGTGATTAAGAGAAATCGAGACTAGAACATTGACCTATGTCCAGTCAGAATCATTAGCAAAGCTCAAGTTTCTGAAGTTGTTTTTGCGTTCTCATTTTCACTGTCTTTCACGTTCTCTCAGTCAAAGGTTTTTCGTCTTAGTTACCCTCAAAGACTTTAAGAGACGGCTTCTAAACAGTAATGCCAAATCAAGCTTCAACGCTGATTGATTAGCATTCCTCGAAAACATTTCTAGGTTGTCTGGCCCGTTTTCCAATGCCTCCTTATATTCGTAATCAATCTATATTTTGATTCTTCATCAATCTTCATATTTTGATTCTTAATCTTTACCACATATGACTTTTATCTTTTCTTTTATCCGCATAAATATAAAACTAAGTTCTTTGCTCGCATATTTTTAATCATTTCTCTCTAAACAATGCACTGGTACTAAGGGGGTTACAGTGAGAGGAGAAAAGTACAAGGGAGGTTGTCGAAGAAAGATAAGAGATGGATGGTATTCAAGGATATAGAAATTGTAGCTATCGGGGAAGCAAGTAAATGCAAGAAAATTCCACAGACGGGAAATGCAAGTAACCAAACTGTTAGCACAGAAAAATCGGTTACATTTAACTATTTCAACGGTAGAAGGTGGACCTTGATGCCACTCGAGTAGAACGTGTAAATTCATGTAATCGGGGCTCCAAGGAAAGAAGCTCGTCAGAGTAGTTGCCATAAATATATTTGTGGAAAAGACAGAAGGAAGCCGCATCACATCAGTGAGAAAATGACTGAAGTCAAGCTGCCAAGTCAGCATCGGTTACATTGCAGATCCTCCTTGGATTTTGTTCAGAACCTTGAGGTGAATAGCAGGAGCACCCCATCAGTTATGGCAACAGTATTCAATGCGCGGTCAATTGGAAGATTTATAAATATGCAAGATGGATTCTAACGAGAAAAACTTTCTGGCCCGACACAGTAAACCAACCTTCCTAGCAGTAGATGCAGCTATAGATTCGATGTAGTTGTTCCACTTCAGTTGAGAGAGTAATGCCAAGGAGGCGCAGTTTGTTGCTCTTTAGGAAACTAGCGTCATCCATTCTGATGGCAGGTATAATATTTTCTCTATGGTGGTTCATGAAGAGTAGATTCGTATTGAAGACATTAAAATTTACGATTTATTTCCTACAACATTCTATCATAGATTAGGGAGCCCTTTTAAAGAACAGCAGCTACAGATTATATATATATAATATTATAAATGTAAAATCTTAAAATAGATTTACTGTTAACTTATAAATGCATATTAAAGCGCTAGAAATAGTAATACTAATGTAAAATTTTTAAAGTCCCATGTTGGTAACACATCTATATATCAATCGGCCCATATTTGTTCGCATTTATACATCTAGATGTCCATGTTTCCTTTCTCTTTCTCGCATAAATAGCATGAACATATAAAACATTTTATGCGACTGGCAGTTTCACACTTTAGGTAAACAATACGGTCTAATGATCTATTAAGACGTGAAACTGCTGATGACCATTCAATGTCTTTACGGTTTATACTTACAGATACTGTATCCTCGACATTCAGCACTGTTCCTATATAAATTTTTATATATATATAACCGCAATAAAAAAATTGTATTTTGCTAAAAGAAGACGGCTGGGGTATTTCTGGACGGTACTGTGTGTATGTCAGTCTTTTTAATTATAGTGTTTTTATGTCAGGACATTGATTAAACAAATATAAGGTTAATGTAAATAAATTCAGTTTAAAATCACGAAGTTAAAGAATTATCTACAGTATTGGTGACTATTGGTCAGAGTCATATTATATAGTTGTATTAAAAAGTGCTCAATAGACATTTAAGAAAAAATATAAAGATTAAACAGGCAGATCTTTTAAATATTAAAAGTAGGAAGATCAACCGATTACGCTATCAAAGTGTGAACCTCTTGGTGTAGATTAAATGATTTGAAACCATGTTAGCGTAATCGCCTGATTTTTCTATAAAATTATGCTCTCCATTTCTAAAGCCGAAACTTTGCGACGAACAATATCTCGCATGCTAAGAATGAACAACAAAACCGATTAAAACTTAAACCCCAAAACCTATGAGCATATATATGTATGTATATATATATATATATATGATTAATGCAAATTACATTCATCACTTTATCGACTGATGTTATATTCAGCACCTCTACTGTAGAGTTTCGTAGATTCTGATTCTCCTTCTTCTTCTATGTGCCCTGTCCCTTCAGGACGTAGGCGATCATGGATCTCCACGTCTCCCTATCCCTTGTGGCTATTAGTATGTTTGCTCCTGTTGCTCCTGGCAACCCCCGTTCCGTCATCCACCTGATCAGACCCTGCAAATATGTTATCCGCTGCCTTCCTCTGTCTCTCCTTCCTTCTATCTGTCCAGTCAGTATCAGGTTCTCCAGGCTCTCCTTCCTCATTGCATGTCCCAGGAACTTCAGTTGTCTCTTCCTGATGCTCAGTATCAATTTCCTTTTTGTTGCCATTCTTTCTAACACTTCGTCGTTGCTTGTATGCTCAGTCCACGATATCCGTAGCATCCTTCTGTAGAACCACATTTCGGCCGCTTCCAGTTTTGTCCTCATTTTCGATGATATTGTCCAGCATTCACAGCCGTATTGAAGAACTGACATCACGTAGCAGTCTACCTTTTTTATAATTGTTCTGTTTACACTACTGGTTTTAAGTTGGCTCCCGATTTTTTCATTTTTTTTTTTTTATCTTTAAGTTTGGTGTGATTAATTTATTAGCTAGTTGGGATGTTCGTATTATTTGTGTTAGGTTTGTTTAGGTTGTGTATATATATATATATATATATATATATATATATATGTGTGTGTGTGTGTGTGTGTGTGTGTGTGTGTGTGTGTGTGCGTCTCTATCAAATGGTTTGATAATTTTCCTTTTTTTATTATTCCCTTGTTTCCTTACACTCTCTCTTTATTCTTTTCCTTTCTTTTACTCTTTCAGTTCTGAGTGTCGAGAATAATGTAACAATGTAATTTTCAGTATCACAGAGAGGATCTTTTAGGGCACTTTTGTTTTCTTGGATGTTTTGGTGTTTTTCTTAAGTTCTTAAGCTTCTTTATGTGCATATCTTTCTCCTAATCTATATCAATGTCTATCGGATATTGACATTAATGCACTTTTACATATCAATATTTGCATTTTAGTTTTTCATTTTTTTTTACTTCTTTTCATTCTCTCTCTCTCTCTCTCTCTCTCTCTCTCTCTCTCTCTCTCTCTCAATATCGATCTCTCTTCTTCCTCACTCTCTTTCTCCTCTTATATATCCATATAAGTAATTTTATATGAATGTAACTCAAAGAAAGTTATAAGGCAGAAAAACAGGAAATGAGAAGTCCAATTAAAAAAGTAGCCAATTTAATTGGTTTAATCTATCAATTTGGATATAGCAATTGTTCATTATTAAAATTTGGAAATAGCATTTGTTAAAAAATGAACTTTACTTCTATTCATATCTATCAAGTCAACAAGAAATTAAAACATTAATATCGAGTGGGTAGACGTGTACTTTAGTGCTCGCGTCTGTGAGCATGTGTATATAATAATGAGTGAGTACGTTCATAATGGGATATGTATGTATGTGTGTGTGTGTACGTGTGTGTGTGTATGCTAATATCTTTGGATCTGAGTATATTCTCTCACAGAATACTCACAATGAATGACTATGCTTAGATTATGTGTGACTCTGCTCCAAAATCCACCTTTTTCATTTTGAGTATATAGTATTTATTTTCATCACTTGTCATAAGCGTTTGTTCTAGTTTATTTGAATCCATTTCTACAGAAGATCTTAATTCTTTTAAAAAATTTTGTTAACTTATTTTTATTCTATTTGTTTAATTATTTATCTTCTCATAGAATTTCATTCAGTCATCATATATGGAAATTCGCTTCAATGTTACCCTTTTGAGGATTTCAAATTAGTTTTTAAAATTGTTCGAAGATTTTTTTCTTAATCATTTAAGCACCGGCAAGGCAATAATGATACTATAATGCAAGGGGTTACTGAATCTGGAAAAATATAAGAAAAAGAAAAATCATTATTAAGAGCAAACAATAAAAGAGATGAAATTAAGAAAAAAACGATAAGAATTGACATTGCATTGCATTTAAAATTTTAAAGAATAAACTTGACTAGAGAGCAAGAAGTCGGAAGGGAGTTCCACAAGTAAAAAAAGGCAGGAGAAGAAACTATTAGCAGGGAACGTACAGATACATATGTAATGTTTCATAATGTAAACACTGTAAATACTGTAAATACTACCTTATCTCAGAAATATAGACAAACGCTAAGACCTTGCTGTCGAACTAGGACTGTGCTTAAATTCATCAGAACAATTAACATGCACATATTTCCAGAAAAAAAGCATAAGGAAGTTACGTTAAGGCGCTGGTAAAATAACTGAAGCAGAGCAAAAATGCCAAGACAGGACCAATAACATTGCAGATTCTCCGTTGTATTATATCAAGAATCTCTAAATACATTCAATTGTTAAATATTTTTTAAAATATTTACAACACCTGAAATTCTTATTCAACTCCTAATATTCTCAACTCAACATTTAACTTCCAAGGAAATTGTTTTCCATTTGCTTGGACCGAGAGATCAATACCGATTCCTAGTCAAATATTTAGATCGTTACTAAAGTGGAGCCAATCCTAATGATAGTTTGCTACTGCGAACGCAGAAACACTGCATAAACTCATTAATACAATTCGATTAACTTTGATCTTTCAGTAGTTGATTTAAAGTTAAAATAAATATCAAGGAACAACAGAATTCCTATTGACTAAAATCTGAGATCATCTTACATCGGCCCACCCATGTCTTTCTTTTGATTCTTACATGACTTTTTCACAAAAGCCCTGTTTCGCGTTCCGTATTTATTAAGTTTAGATCAAGTCTTTATAAAATAGGAATTTTAAAGTTGACGCCACAGGGAATCAAATTTATAGTATGGTTGTTCACAAATGAAACAACCCAAGCATTGGAGAGTATAAAATTCAAACAAGTACTATCTGGAAAGTGCTATAACAGACGTTGAAAAAAAGTGATACAGAAATCCGAAGACGCATTGAAATGGAGAAAGCTGACTTTCAAAAGCTAAACAAATTATTAAGAAACAGAAAAAATGTCATTAGAAACAAATAAAAGATGGCCGAACAACAAATTAACATCACTCCTCTGATGTAGCACCTAATGCCAGACAATTTACTCGCAGATGAAAAGGAGTTTTGAAGCATGCTGAGAATATCATGGGTGGAACAATAAAAAAGAATTCAGTTAAATGGAAAAAAATTGTCACTTTTTTCTGAGATATATTATGAGGAGAGAGAGCTTGAAGAATTTAATACACAGATGATATTTTAAAGGCATGGCAGACAGAAAAAAGTAACCTATTTAATGGGCTTGGATTAACAGATGACAGAAGAGGAAATGGGAGAAATAATAAAGAGACAAAGCTACGAAGGATAAGAAATTGTAGCAACCCATGAATAGCCACGTCTTCAAGGAAAAATGCGCATATAATTTGTAGAACACTCGATATTGTGTCTCTGTTGATATTTGACGTCATTTATACAAATAATTCAACGATGCAAGTCTGTCTATCCACTGTCTGTAGTTCGCCACACTCAGTTGTACATTTCTAATCAAGTAGTCCACCAAAATTTAATCAAAATATTCCAAGACAATCTCTAACGTACTGACAATTGAGATTTTACACAAATATCAAGTGATATAAACAGCTTCGCCCTCTTTTTCTTTTTCCTTTTACCTCTAAAAGTTCTTCTTGGATCATGTTTCTCTTTCTAAATATTTCAGAAAGTGATTAGCGAACCCAAAATTTTCATGCAAAAAATACGGAACCCAATTATCCCCGTGTCAAGATTAGCAAACCCAATTATCCCATTGTCAGAATTAGCGAACTCAATTGTCCCCATGTCTAATAGCAAACCCAATTATCCTCATGTCTATAATAGCAAACCCAATTATCCTCATGTTCTATATTAGCAAACCCAATTATCCTCATGTCTATAATAGCAAACCCAATTATCCTCATGTCTATAATAGCAAACCCAATTATCCCCATGTCTATAATAGCAAACCCAATTATCCTCATGTCTATAATAGCAAACCCAATTATCCTCATGTCTATAATAGCAAACCCAATTATCCTCATGTCTATAATAGCAAACCCAATTATCCTCATGTCTATAATAGCAAACCCAATTATCCTCATGTCTATAATAGCAAACCTAATTATCCCCATGTCTATAATAGCAAACCCAATTATCCCCATGTCTATAATAGCAAACCCAATTATCCTCATGTCTATAATAGCAAACCCAATTATCCTCATGTCTATAATAGCAAACCCAATTATCCTCATGTCTATAATAGCAAACCCAATTATCCTCATGTCTATAATAGCAAACCCAATTATCCTCATGTCTATAATAGCAAACCCAATTATCCCATTGTCAGAATTAGCGAACTCAATTGTCCCCATGTCTATAATAGCAAACCCAATTATCCTCATGTCTATAATAGCAAACCCAATTATCCTCATGTCTATAATAGCAAACCCAATTATCCTCATGTCTATAATAGCAAACCCAATTATCCTCATGTCTATAATAGCAAACCCAATTATCCCCATAATAGCAAACCCAATTATCCCCATGTCTATAATAGCAAACCCAATTATCCTCATGTCTATAATAGCAAACCCAATTATCCTCATGTCTATAATAGCAAACCCAATTATCCTCATGTCTATAATAGCAAACCCAATTATCCCATTGTCAGAATTAGCGAACTCAATTGTCCCCATGTCTATAATAGCAAACCCAATTATCCTCATGTCTATAATAGCAAACCCAATTATCCCCATGTCTATAATAGCAAACCCAATTATCCTCATGTCTATAATAGCAAACCCAATTATCCTCATGTCTATAATAGCAAACCCAATTATCCTCATGTCTATAATAGCAAACCCAATTATCCTCATGTCTATAATAGCAAACCCAATTATCCTCATGTCTATAATAGCAAACCCAATTATCCCCATGTCTATAATAGCAAACCCAATTATCCTCATGTCTATAATAGCAAACCCAATTATCCTCATGTCTATAATAGCAAACCCAATTATCCTCATGTCTATAATAGCAAACCCAATTATCCTCATGTCTATAATAGCAAACCCAATTATCCCATTGTCAGAATTAGCGAACTCAATTGTCCTACGTTCTTATAATAGCAAACCCACTATCCTCATGTCTATAATAGCAAACCCAATTATCCCCATGTCTATAATAGCAAACCCAATTATCCTCATGTCTATAATAGCAAACCCAATTATCCTCATGTCTATAATAGCAAACCCAATTATCCTCATGTCTATAATAGCAAACCCAATTATCCCCATGTCTATAATAGCAAACCCAATTATCCCCATGTCTATAATAGCAAACCCAATTATCCTCATGTCTATAATAGCAAACCCAATTATCCTCATGTCTATAATAGCAAAACCCAATTATCCTCATGTCTATAATAGCAAACCCAATTATCCTCATGTCTATAATAGCAAACCCAATTATCCTCATGTCTATAATAGCAAACCCAATTATCCCATTGTCAGAATTAGCGAACTCAATTGTCCCCATGTCTATAATAGCAAACCCATTATCCTCATGTCTATAATAGCAAACCCAATTATCCCCATGTCTATAATAGCAACCCAATTATCCTCATGTCTATAATAGCAAACCCAATTATCCCCATGTCTATAATAGCAAACCCAATTGTCCCCATGTCTATAATAGCAAACCCAATTATCCTCATGTCTATAATAGCAAAACCCAATTATCCTCATGTCTATAATAGCAAACCCAATTATCCTCATGTCTATAATAGCAAACCCAATTATCCTCATGTCTATAATAGCAAACCCAATTATCCTCATGTCTATAATAGCAAACCCAATTATCCCATTGTCAGAATTAGCGAACTGACTCATCCCCATGTCTATAATAGCAAACCCAATTATCCTCATGTCTATAATAGCAAACCCAATTATCCCCATGTCTATAATAGCAAACCCAATTATCCTCATGTCTATAATAGCAAACCCAATTATCCTCATGTCTATAATAGCAAACCCAATTATCCTCATGTCTATAATAGCAAACCCAATTATCCCCATGTCTATAATAGCAAACCCAATTATCCCCATGTCTATAATAGCAAACCCAATTATCCTCATGTTCATAATAGCAAACCCAATTATCCTCATGTCTATAATAGCAAACCCAATTATCCTCATGTCTATAATAGCAAACCCACTATTATCCTCATGTCTATAATAGCAAACCCAATTATCCCATTGTCAGAATTAGCGAACTCAATTGTCCCCATGTCTATAATAGCAAACCCAATTATCCTCATGTCTATAATAGCAAACCCAATTATCCCCATGTCTATAATAGCAAACCCAATTATCCTCATGTCTATAATAGCAAACCCAATTATCCTCATGTCTATAATAGCAAACCCAATTATCCTCATGTCTATAATAGCAAACCCAATTATCCATGTCTATAATAGCAAACCCAATTATCCTCATGTCTATAATAGCAAACCCAATTATCCCCATGTCTATAATAGCAAACCCAATTATCCTCATGTCTATAATAGCAAACCCAATTATCCTCATGTCTATAATAGCAAACCCAATTATCCTCATGTCTATAATAGCAAACCCAATTATCCTCATGTCTATAATAGCAAACCCAATTATCCTCATGTCTATAATAGCAAACCCAATTATCCCATTGTCAGAATTAGCGAACTCAATTGTCCCCATGTCTATAATAGCAAACCCAATTATCCTCATGTCTATAATAGCAAACCCAATTATCCCCATGTCTATAATAGCAAACCCAATTATCCTCATGTCTATAATAGCAAACCCAATTATCCTCATGTTCATAATAGCAAACCCAATTATCCTCATGTCTATAATAGCAAACCCAATTATCCCCATGTCTATAATAGCAAACCCAATTATCCCCATGTCTATAATAGCAAACCCAATCATCCTCATGTCTATAATTAGCAAACCCAATTATCCTCATGTCTATAATAGCAAACCCAATTATCCTCATGTCTATAATAGCAAACCCAATTATCCTCATGTCTATAATAGCAAACCCAATTATCCCATTGTCAGAATTAGCGAACTCAATTGTCCCCATGTCTATAATAGCAAACCCAATTATCCTCATGTCTATAATAGCAAACCCAATTATCCTCCCATCTCTATAATAGCAAACCCAATTATCCTCATGTCTATAATAGCAAACCCAATTATCCTCATGTCTATAATAGCAAACCCAATTATCCTCATGTCTATAATAGCAAACCCAATTATCCCATTGTCAGAATTAGCGAACTCAATTGTCCCCATGTCTATAATAGCAAACCCAATTATCCTCATGTCTATAATAGCAAACCCAATTATCCTCATGTCTATAATAGCAAACCCAATTATCCTCATGTCTATAATAGCAAACCCAATTATCCCATTGTCAGAATTAGCGAACTCAATTGTCCCCATGTCTATAATAGCAAACCCAATTATCCTCATGTTCATAATAGCAAACCAATTATCCTCATGTCTATAATAGCAAACCCAATTATCCCATTGTCAGAATTAGCGAACTCAATTGTCCCCATGTCTATAATAGCAAACCCAATTATCCTCATGTCTATAATAGCAAACCCAATTATCCTCATGTCTATAATAGCAAACCCAATTATCCTCATGTCTAAGAAGAAGAAACCCAATTATCCCATTGTCAGAATTAGCGAACTCAATTGTCCCCATGTCTATAATAGCAAACCCAATTATCCTCATGTCTATAATAGCAAACCCAATTATCCTCATGTCTATAATAGCAAACCCAATTATCCTCATGTCTATAATAGCAAACCCAATTATCCTCATGTCTATAATAGCAAACCCAATTATCCTCATGTCTATAATAGCAAACCCAATTATCCTCATGTCTATAATAGCAAACCCAATTATCCTCATGTCTATAATAGCAAACCCAATTATCCTCATATGTCTATAATAGCAAACCCAATTATCCCATTGTCAGAATTAGCGAACTCAATTGTCCCCATGTCTATAATAGCAAACCCAATTATCCTCATGTCTATAATAGCAAACCCAATTATCCCCATGTCTATAATAGCAAACCCAATTATCCTCATGTCTATAATAGCAAACCTAATTATCCTCATGTCTATAATAGCAAACCCAATTATCCTCATGTCTATAATAGCAAACCCAATTATCCCATTGTCAGAATTAGCGAACTCAATTGTCCCCATGTCTATAATAGCAAACCCAATTATCCTCATGTCTATAATAGCAAACCCAATTATCCCTATGTCTATAATAGCAAACCCAATTATCCTCATGTCTATAATAGCAAACCCAATTATCCTCATGTCTATAATAGCAAACCCAATTATCCTCATGTCTATAATAGCAAACCCAATTATCCTCATGTCTATAATAGCAAACCCAATTATCCTCATGTCTATAATAGCAAACCAATTATCCCATTGTCAGAATTAGCGAACTCAATTGTCCCCATGTCTATAATAGCAAACCCAATTATCCTCATGTCTATAATAGCAAACCCACTATCTCCTCATGTCTATAATAGCAAACCCAATTATCCCATTGTCAGAATTAGCGAACTCAATTGTCCCCATGTCTATAATAGCAAACCCAATTATCCCCATGTCTATAATAGCAAACCCAATTATCCTCATGTCTATAATAGCAAACCCAATTATCCTCATGTCTATAATAGCAAACCCAATTATCCCATTGTCAGAATTAGCGAACTCAATTGTCCCCATGTCTATAATAGCAAACCCAATTATCCTCATGTCTATAATAGCAAACCCAATTATCCTCATGTCTATAATAGCAAACCCAATGGTCCCATTGTCAGAATTAGCGAACTCAATTGTCCCCATGTCTATAATAGCAAACCCAATTATCCCCATGTCTATAATAGCAAACCCAATTATCCTCATGTCTATAATAGCAAACCCAATTATCCTCATGTCTATAATAGCAAACCCAATTATCCTCATGTCTATAATAGCAAACCCAATTATCCTCATGTCTATAATAGCAAACCCAATTATCCCCATGTCTATAATAGCAAACCCAATTATCCCATTGTCAGAATTAGCGAACTCAATTGTCCCCATATCTATAATAGCAAACCCAATTATCCTCATGTCTATAATAGCAAACCCAATTATCCTCATGTCTATAATAGCAAACCCAATTATCCCCATATCAAGATTAGTAAACGAAATTATCCCCATATCAAGATAAGTGAACCTAATTATCCCAATGTCGGTGATAATGAACCCAATTATCTGCATGACAAAATTATCGAACCCAATTATACCCATATCAAGATTAGCAAAACCAATAATTCCCATGTATAGAATAGCGGTTTCTTTACAAAAATATGTTCTATTTCTTAAAATCAATCAAAATCATTTATTTAATATATGAACAATTAAAATAACATATATTCACTTTCAATGAAAAAAACTGTTAAAATAACATGGTAAATAAGACCTTTATCAGTAAATCATTATTATCTATAAAACATTCTTACAATCAAAATTCCTGTCTTTAACCTGCAAAAAGTTGATAAACCGTAAAAATAAATCAACCAATTCACAGTCCTATATTATTAAGATTTACATTGCTCAAGTTCAGAAATTATGTTAGATGAATGGTGATTACATTATAAAACCGCATTTCATTTGATTTAGCAAAACATGAGTTGTTTTCTTATCCGATCAACTTTATTCGATGTTTTTCTTTTTTTTTTTTTTTTTACTAAATAAAATACTTCTTAAGTTTAACAAATCTTTGTAACTTTTAATAAACTGAATGAAGCTGGATGCTTTTTATCAGCTACTAGCTAAACTTTTCAATTATTACCATTATATTTTAACAATAAACAGAATCTTTGTATCATTCTGAAAATTATCAGTACAAAAAATAGAATATCAATAACTTAAAAGTTGTTTCTAGCTTGCCAGATACTTGAAAGAAAGGAAACAAAATCAAAAGAAAATGATAGATATACTCCTACAAATACATATGCACCTACGTTCCTTTCAAGTTAACGAAATCCAAAATAAGTAAATACTGATAAATTATTAGAAAGAATTATTCAAATATTCAGTATTTGTCCATTTTATTGAACTCCATCATCACATCTTCGCTGATTTAATGGATAACCACTCAGAATTGGAGATCGGAGAAGCGAGTTCCAATTACAGTCGGGTTCTTTACTTTCATTTAACAAAGGTATGGATCCACCTCTTCTTCCTCAGCTATGGACTAATTAATAAGACTTGTATCAGTAAATTATTATAATTTCTAAAACATTCTTACAATCAAAAAAAATTTTTCCTGACTTTAACTTGCAAAAAATAAATCAATCAATTTACAATCGCATCTTATTAATATTTACATTGCACAAGTTCAGAGATAAAATATCATAAAGAGTGTCAAATCCCAAAACATTATGCAAAAAGTGGCAAATTTCAAACAAAAAATGCATAACTTTTCCATGATCCCTAGAATTTCCAGGACCAGTGGACATTCTGTTAAGTTTTAATGGTTGTCTCCATTCTAAATTTTCTTAATGGTAAATTATCTACTCCCAACGTTGCCTCGTAAAATTTCCCTTAAATGCTTAAATGAGGACCCATTATCGATAAACAAATTTTTCGATCTTTTCATTTCAGCAGAGTTTTTCTATCCATCACGTTGTGAACTGATGGTCAAAAAAACTGAAATGGCATTTCCAGTTTTATCACTTTTCATGCGATTTTAGAATTTAAATGGTTATAGAATGAATGCCTTTAAGCTTGTTAAACGACTTATTTGTTTTCGATATCAATCGATAGTTAGATCAATTTTAACATCATAAACATTCAATCACTTTCTGCTTTTCCTAGGAATGTATCGGTCAATGATTTTATCAATGCAAATTTTGTTAACATCATTATTTAATCGTGGTAGCTTGAAAAATATTCTTCTGAAATGAATTTTCGCGATCTATGGAAGAATTCTACGTATTAAAATACAGATTTTGCAACACACTTGTTCCTAAACACGGAAAGTGTTGAAACCATAATTTTGCTCGGATATTGCAGTTATGTTTTAAAGGAAAAATTACCATTAAGCAAAGGTTAAAAAAAAGTAAGAAAAAAGATTGTTCTTTATATTAACCGTTAAAACTTGCAAAATAGGACTAGTGGCTAGAATTATCCAGTCGAGCTGATAAAATTAGATTCTGATCTGAATTTCTTCTCTAGTATCTGCACAATCTTATGAAATAGAATATTTAGTCACAACATTTAAAAGGCAGAGTTGATTATTCAGCAATATTTTGGCGAAAAATCGATTCATTTTTGCAAATATAAAAACATCAAGTGAGAAACCAATAACATTCACACAACCAATAATTGACTTTTAATTGGATAAATTTAACTAATTTTAAAGAAAAAAATAATTTGCTTACTTTTTTAAAAAGTTAAAATATTTCACCAAATTGACACTCTTGAAGCAATCAATTAATGAACAATTAATGATGAACACTCCAAGACATTTCATGTAGTAGACCAAAGCTTTACGAACACACCGGTAGGCCGAGCGTATTATTTAGATATGATTATTCTTGATATGCCTTTAGTGCCATTGCAAATAAAACAAGCTGTGACGGAATCATTTTATCGGAAAATTTGACAAAAAATGGCAGCTTTTTGTCCATATTTTGTATTGTGTCATTTTATTGAAAAAGTTAATTATTTCATAAATTCAGTCCCATTTTTATTTGAGCGTGTTGATCATATCGTTCAAAACATTACTTAATGGTAGTTATTTGTGATTATATCTTTCCAAATACAATCGTTTGATCACCTATAATCAGTCAAGATCAAGTAATTTTTGTTTATGAACATTAAAATGACACCTGAGTCTTTATCATAATTGCACAGTCATAGGTTTTCCACACTTTTAGTCCAAGATCAATTCATTCAGGCTTGTTGTAACCAAATCTACCTCCAAGTTATATTATAGATTCACCGATGAATTAACACTTATTTGTTTTATTTTTCCATGATGCATATCATCTTACGCCAGCTTTCACATAATTGATTTTTCAAATTTAATACTGAAATTTAAAACAAAACTTGGTTTCTAGTACAATAAAAAGACAAAAGACACCAAAATTAAACTATTGTAATCACATTATCGATTACTCAAAATTATTTAGGAGCAATTCTGACAATAAAATCACAGTTCAATTTATCTTCAAGATGAATCTATGCATAATTTTAATGACCATATCTTCAAATGAATTTTTAAACATTTCTTTTTTATTAGAATTTTATAAAATAAAATATATTTTCAAAAAATACTTAAAAGTTCACATTAATTTCTATCTTCAAATTGAATGTTTTTATAAAATGAAAGAAAAAAGCATTAAAAAATTATTTGAAAAATAAGAATATCTTGGTTTTCTCTGCTCTCTAAGGCCCACATTAGGCATTAATATATCTATTATACGGTAACATATTAACAAGACAGAAGAAAAGGCGATAATAACAGAAACAAATTAATTACAAAAATGAATTGTACCTGAAAACATTTTACATACTAAACTATATTGTTATATTATATAACCATATTCATCACAGTTTGTCCTATACAGAGGAATTATAGCATACATGGCGAAAAAAAAACGAAACAATATTTGAATTGACTAATATTACATGTTTAAGAGGAATACAGCAAGTCCAGGTTAAATATTTTTGTTCTTATTTCACACGTATTTCATTTCGCTGGCTGTCTCTGGTGCTATCTGATCAGCAACTAACAATCGTTAAACCTGGCTGTTGTCACGTGACCCTCAAGGCCCAATTTTTTATGTTGTTCTCTGAAAAAGGAAATAATCGGGTTCTGCATCCCTACAGCAGTAAAGTTGGAAGTAAAAAAATAAACAATTAAAAAAAATAAAGGATAATATTAAATCTTCACATGATCTAAATATGACCAGGTTTAATCTCTGAAAAATAAAACGAAATTATAAACTTATTTTCTTAATAATGCTTGTTAGGTAACTTCAAACAATCGATTTGATAGCTTCTTTAATCATATTTATATAATTTTATATCCTGCATAGCAGGAGTCATTCATACCCAGCCTGCTTTGATTTATATTTTCTTACGTTCCTTGATTAGTTCAGTTATTTCAGATCCAGATATCCTGTGACTCATTAGAGTCTTACGGGTACCACATGTTCTACCGCCACCGCAGTAGAAGTGGTGTTTATTTAGGCGTGATAGCTTGAAAAGAGTCCAACACTCTCCAGGCTGGTTTAAATTCAGAGTTTTCCTTCTCCTAGAACGGTTACCACCCAAGGCTATAGCACCCGGTCTGTCCTGTTATTTTACCTTTAGCTTGGGGGAGCAGAGATAGAATTATAACTTTCCCAAGGATATTAGCTCGTAAGTGAATGTAATGAATCCGACTGGAATTCAATTTCGGCTCCCCGATTCCTCAGTCCATTACTCCAATATGCCGCCAGTTATTTAGTATTTGTAAAACACTTGATTCTCAAAGCTCTATGCTCTGTGATCAGCAACTTGCTGTAGCAAGATACTAATCACAGAGCATATACCTAAAGAGTGTGAATTTCAACAAGGAAGCACAAAAGTAAATGATGTAAACATGCCAGCAGTACAATTCTCTGTTCGAAAGACGTGATTTTTCCCCTCCTTAGCGAGGTTCGACATCGTCATGTGATATTTTTTGGACGGCGGCTGTTTCTTATATTTGAAGTTGTGTATCTCACCAACTGAAGCATACTGTCTTCAACGCACTTCCTCTTCCTTCTTACTCTTCATTCATTTCTCTCTGTCTCCCCATGCTTAAATAATCGCATGGTGCGCTCTCCTTTGAGTTGAAGATCTCGTGTCTGTCGTTGCTAATGGCGACAGCAGCCTCCGCCTCACACGAGCAACTAGTTACGTTCATTTGTTACGCGTATACGGGTAGGAATGCGGGTCGATTCCTATGCTTCATCAGATCTTTTTTTTTTTTTTTACTGTCGACTACACAATATATATGACTATTCCCACTTTTCTATACTTTGCCTACTTTTTATTTTCATATCTAGGCTTACCACTTCATTTACTTGTAATAAATACGCTGGAGAGGGTAGGCAGTCGGATATATATATATATATATATATATAGTGTCTATAGTAAAACAGTGTTTATATATATATATATATATATATATATATGTGTGTGTGTGTGTGTGTGTGTGTGTGTGTGTGTTTATAATAAGCATTAGTTGGTTGCGTTTATTTGTACTACTCCTAATATATATATATACTATAGTCATCTGCAGACAGATCTGTTTCGCTGTATCACAGCTCATCAGTACGGCTTAGTCTCCGATCGCTTCCTATATATATATATATATATATATATATATACGCACACACGAGAGGATGCTGGAACGTTCTTCGCCCAATCAAGAAAAAGTATTTATATACATGCAAGTTCATATATACATTGTTTAGCAACGTTCACATTCTTATGTATAAGAATCTGTAAATATTTATTTTTATATCTAGAAGAGTATATACACACCATCTGTAACATTTCTCTATTATGGTTGAAAATAATTAAAAATATGATATTTACGATAACGTATAGCTATAAAATAATATATTTTCATATATATATACGAAATATATATATATATATATATATATATATATATATATATATATATATAGGAAAGTTGCAGATGTATGATAAAGATCTCTTTTTCAGCTTCATTTATAGCATCTCCAGAATTATACATATAATTATGATTATATATATATTATATATTATAATTATATATTATATCTTAAAATTAATATTATTATATATTATAATTATATATTATAATTATGCATATAATTATACATATGCGAATAATCTTTGCGTCTTTAATTGAATATATATATGGTGCTGAAAAGTTCTAGGCCTAACCAAGAAGTGGTTTTTAAATAATTCTTAAATTTGATCAGATTTTGAAAGGTGGGCTTCAAGAACTTTTCAGCACTTTTCAGCACTCACTCTTCACTTTGAATGTGTGTGTGGGTGCGTGCGTGCATGTGTGCATTTGTGTGTGCGTATATTTGTGTATGTGCGTGTTTGCGTGTGCAATTTCTCTTTTCCAATCCTTTTCTCTTACGTAGCCCCCTGCGCATCAGTGGCGTTATCGCCTTGCTTGGGGTGATATAATTAAAAAGAAAAAAAAATAGTAGCCTGAAATGCTATTTTACGCGTTTTGACCTGTATATCTTATTGAAAAGAAAAATATAGCCAAATGTGAATGTAAAAAATATGAAATAAAACAAAAATGAACGCAAGAGTACAAAGAAATCAAAATATGCCATTTTAGTCCATAAAGAGCTAAAAATCCAAAATTCACGTGACATAAATAAGATATGCAGGTTTCTACACAGGCACACGAACACACACACACGCACATACATACACATACATACACACAAACACACACACATTTGTGTGTATGTATGTATATGTGTGTATATAAGATATTACAATTTTATTTTTTCTTAGCATATACCTTTAAACTCTGCCATTATCTCAGATAAACAAACGATTATTCCTAATTAATTGCAAGGATAAACGGCCAGAAAATTATTTCAAAACATTGTTTGGGTTTAGAAACATGATAAAGAAAAAAGAAAACAGGAGGCGATAACACACTATTATATTTAATATATGCTTCACTGAAATTATAAACTTTTAATATTTTCATTCATATCTTCTTCCTTTTTAAAATAATATTCTGCATTCATTTGTATGATTGTTATTACAATATTTTCAGTTCTTAAAGTCAAATATTATAAAATATCACATATCAAATACATATAGCGTTTATATTATCATTATACACGCCCAATAGCTAATTCATTGCTGAATGAACGATGCGTAGATGCTAAAGTAGCTACTGTTTTTCAAAGTTTACCATTCTTCCAGAGCGCTCAATCAGGGTGTGAGAGCGTAAATATATATATATATATATATATATATATAGGAATGAATGACAACCTGCGAAGTCGGAGAGAATAATCCAAGAGATTTTATCCAAAGCAAATAAAAACTCAACACATAATTAAACGATTATAAATCCAGAATTTATTTCAGCAGTGTAATTATGTGCTTAGTTTTTCTCTCGATATATATAAATATGTATACAGGTTTGATGAATATAATATTTTGATGAATAATATCAAAATATTCCGATTTAATCAAAATTATATTGAAAATCAATGTTGCCGAAATACACACACATTTTCACTTACGTATACGCATGCATTCATACATAATAATGGCTGGTCACTCATATTAGAGGATACCCGTCTATCAGGACAGCTAGCTAATCCCAATTATAGACGCGTTATCCAGCTTGACCAACAGTCTGAACAAAGCCGGAACTCTCAAACCTTTGGTCACTTGTGACTTCAGGCGGGCCCGACCATCGACGACTCCTCAAAGGGAGCCGTCTTCCCATTTTTACTCACAAGGCTTCGGTCGACCCGTGATATGGTTTTCAGGCACTTTCCAAATGTCCCACACGCTTGAATCGCCACCTCCAGATCGATATCAATGACTCAACTTCTTGACAAATCGAAGGTGAGATTCGAACCCTGGCTTCATAATAAAAAATATAGATGTTCTAACTACTCGGCTATGCGGCCATACATACATACATACATACATACATACATACATACATGCATGCATGCATGCATGCATACATACATAGAAGTGGTTGTAAAGATGTTCTCAGCCCTACTAAAAAGGAGTTTCCAAAAATACTTTAATGTTGGTCATTCGGTCAGAATTTTGGAAAGTCGATCTGAAAAAGAAGTTTTCAATAACCACTTGCTATCATTATATATATATATATATATATATATATATATATATATATATATATATATATATATTACGAATAGAGTTTGATAGGTCTACATGTGTATTTAAATGAGATCGAACTGCGGTATATTCCGAGATGTAACGTAAGTCACCTTGTTAAACATGTAATAAATTCAATATATTTATTTACGAATTTGGATCGATCAAGAACACAGTTCTTTAACGGATATGTAAATGTGTAAATAATATTGGTTCTCGATTGTTTAGATCTTTCAAGTGAACTGTTATTTTTGACAATGAGCATAGCAGTTTTCAGTTTTGTATAATAGATAATTTAAATATTTTTTGTGTCAGTTGGAATGGCGTATTTCCTTATAATGTTTCTACGTCAAGATTCATCCTGTTTATAATTACGATGCATTTGATTTTTGTATGAAATATTAATGTTATTGCTTTTTTCTGTATGTTTGGTGTTGCTATTAGTTACGCTAGAAAAAAAGTTTAATATGGTTAGGAAAACCGTTATTATTAAGCATTTTGTTTCACGTCATGGCTCAGTTATATATATATATATATATATATATATATATATATATATATATATATATATATATATCCGAGTGAATACAGAACGAATAAAGAATTCTTACAACGTCCAAAACATTAATTTAAAACAGTGCTCGATATATAATATATAGAGCTGTGAATATTTATTATAAATTATATTTTTAAAAATGTACATAATCTTTATATATTTAATAATAATAATAATATATATATATATATATATATAGGTGTGTGTGGCTTTATTGGTGTTGTTTCAACATAACGCAATTATATGATTTTATACTAAAAGTCATCCTATACAAAGCTCAAAAATGACTCGAGGTAAAGTGTCACTGTCAAAAATGAATAAGTATTATCTATAGCAAGCATTCTCCATAAAGCGATTCACTATTCTGTATGTTGACAGTTAAAACATCAGTAGCTAGCCTACTGATGTGAAACTCATACTGTTTTTCGTTCAGGAAGTTGTTGTTTCTAAAGCAAACTTTTCTTCTAAAAAATACGATCAAATAAAAACTTGGCAAGTATATTCCGTGATCAAGATAGATTATGTTCAATTGATTGAGAGTGTAGGCGATGAAAACACCAGTTTTCCGAAATAATCCAAATATGGTTTGCAAAAATCACAGATTTTCGAATATTTTTCCCCACATGAATCGCTATAATGCATTGTGATCTCATACAGCAATTATTCCGAATACAGTTGCTTGTAACAATAACATGAGTTTTCAGCTTCCGTTGATATTTTTATGAACATTGATGCTGCTGTTTTACAATTGCGATTCAAAGGCACCATAAACTACAATCAATGGATCAAATCAAATTTCATTGCATTGTATTTTCCTCGGTAATTCATATTCAATATATAATGGATAACAACGTTGAGAGACTGAGTGATTTTATCGAAAATATTTTGCACAGTAACTTCGGTCATATCTTCACGTAAGCCAGGATAGTCCCAATTAAATATCAGTGGTTTATAATGACACTGCATCTTAAGCTTAACTAATTCTAGTAATATTCTTCAATTGTTGGTCTATTTTAACATCTGGATGCCATGATTATGTCTCGTTGCCTATAGACTTTCTTCAAAGTGCATCGTAGGTAGGTAGGTAGGTAGGTAGGTAGGTAGGTAGGTAGGTAGGTCAAAAACACTAACTCATAGATCAGCTCATCCCCATACTAACACATCACCCATCTATATATCCTGACGTGTGGCTGGCAATACGAACAAATGTCACTGATAACACCTGACGATTAAGTCCATCTTCATCCAAGGATGGATCCCGATCTCAAGCATAACTGCCAATATAGACCAGTTCATGGATAGACCCTATTTCCGTTTTTGTTGTCATTTGTTCTCAAAAGGCTTATATCCACTCCTTTACTGAATCGTTTTTACTTCCAATCAAAGTGGTTGCCGCTTAAAAGATCAGACTTCAAAACCAATCATCCGCTAGCCAATTAAACAAAAACGCTTGAGATTGTAATAAAATCTCATCTTAATTTACTGCATGGGTTTCTACAGTTACTGTGGCAGATATCTTCCAACAGATATCATACACTTTCAACGGGGTTTATTTCTGAAGAAGACATTTTCCATGAGTGAGTGTGGGTGATAGTTGGGGGGGGGGGGATTAAATGATTTTTAAAAAATTAGAAGCTACAAATATTTCTTCTTCATGTACCGTGTCCCTTTAGGACGTAGGCGATCATGGACTTCCACTTGTCCCTGTCCCTTGTCACTCTTAATATTTTCCTCTTGCTATCTCAACTTTCTCTCGCCGTCCATTCTTTCAAGCCCATCAAATATGTCTCCTGCTGCTTCCCCTGTCTTTCTTTCCTTCTATACTTCCTGTGCGTACACACCCTCCTTCCTCGTTATACGTCCCAGGAACCTAAACTGTCTATTTCTGATGTTAACTATATGTTTGCATCCTCTCCAAAACCTCATCATTGCTCACGTGCTTGGTTTATGGTATCCCCAGCATGCTTCTGCAGAATCCCATTTCTGTTAACTCGAGCCTCTCCTTCATCCTTGAAGTGATCGTACAACATTCGATACTATACAGAAGGACAGGTATCACAGCAGTCTAGCACTCTTTTCTTTGTTTCCAAAGATATTTTCCTGTCTCTCAGTACTCTGGATAGTTTTTTTAATGCGTCATTCGCCACGCCAATGCGTCTTCGGATCTCAGTGTCGCACTTTCTATTCTCTGTTAGAACGCTTCTCAAGTATTTAAATTTCTTCACTTGTTTTTAGTTTCCCCGACCAGTAGTTCGCATTTTTGGGTTATCTTTCTTTAAGGTCATTTTGGGGTCAGTTTTCTTTAAATTTATGCTCAGTCCTTTCTTCTTGCTTTCTCTTGCCACCTTCTGCAGAAGGTCTTTCATTTTTTCTTTCTGTGTCTGCTATCAGCAGCATCTGCGTATCTTATATTGTTGAGATTGTGGCCGCCAATGACGAATCCTGGCAAGGACTTTATCTCTCTCAGAATTGTTTCGGTGTACAGGTTGAATAGATCCGGCGAGAAGAGACATCTTTTATTTAAGCCCTTTTTTATTTTTGCATACCTGCTGAATTCATTTCCTGTCCGTATACAAACGTCTTGCTGCCAGTATAGGTTCATGGTTATCCTAATGTCTTTTCCGAAAATGTCGAGGTAGCCGAGCATCTCCAACAAGTCTTTGTGGCTTACTTTGTTAAATGTAGTTTATGAAGCACAGATTCAGATCCTTCTTCATTTGTATTGCTCTTTCTGATAGCATTCGGAACATGAATATCGCGTTCCTTGTTCCAGTGTCTTTAACGAACTGGCACTGTTCTTGTCCTATTTCTGGCCCGATTCTCCTGTGCGCTCTGTTCTTCAGAATCCGGACGATGAGTTTTGTTATGTGACTGATTAAGGTGATTGTTCGGTGGAGTTCATATTCATTTGAACTGTCTTCTTGGATTAGGGCTATGAAAATTGATCTGCTTAGGTCCTCCGGTATATCGCCACTGTTGTAGAGTTCGTTTATTACTTCTATGATCCTGTCTACTCCAAAACCATCTAAGGCTGTCAACATCTCTATTACAATACCATCTGGTCTTGCTGCTTTGTTTCGGTTCAGATTGGCCGGAGCAGTTTCCACTTCGGTTTTTAGGATGCGTAAATGCACTTAACTGCTGAATTGGATCTAAGACTTTAACTAGTCTCACCCCTTGTTACACCTGGCCAAAAACTTGAGTTGTTTGATTCAAGTGAATACGTTCTGAAAACAATTTCCTATTTCTCTATTTCGGAATATAGTCAGAATTATTCCCTAACGCCTGTAGCTCTGCCAAAAAGCAAAGCCGATGGGACTAGACGATTTGTTCTTTTCTCCATGTACGTATGCGATTTTAAAAGACATGTTCCGCATCTCGTCCTCGTGGCAAGATGAGTAAATACCGAGCCGTTCGACAGATCGGTGCTGAAGTGGAACATTATAACTTCCTGCTTCTTGAAGTACTTAAGCAGTATAATTAAACATATGACTCATTCTCAAGCATTACCAAAGCATGCAATCAAACAAGTACAATTTCTGATCAAATGCTTTCGTTTAAACTTCAAAATTTTGACTTGCACTTTATTCCATTGTGAAATACTATACAAAATAACAACAGTTCGCAGGCAATCACCTCCATTAGTTTGGTTACAAAGTAAATGTAGATTTTAAGGAGAATTTTTCAACAATCCACGGAGCTTCAGAATATGCTGACTGCACCACTCTAAGGGGCAGGGACACCTGTTTGCATTGGGTGGCGATCCGTGATACTTGAGATCGGGATCCTGGTAGTTGAGAATTTTAGAAGTCGGCCTATATACATACTCCTAAACTCCAGCACACCACTTTACTCTCTATTTGAGTTATATGCACGGTTGAAGAAGCCCGATCCAACGTCAGACTAACAAATAAAACAAAATGCACTCACATTTACCCTATCAAACATTAAACTAACTTAATAAGCGGTGGCTTTAGGGTTAATCAGATTGGAAACAAGGGAATCTGACATGGTTGTTTCAAACTCTGAGGAAAACCTATACTTTTGTGGGCGATCCCGGATATAACAGGCACTTAAGATCCTTACCTTTTAGTATACCACTCATGTAACCCAGGAGGAATGAAGCAAATGGGATTTCTCCGCTCATCATCTCCCCCATATGGGGTTCCATGTTATGTGGGAAACATGACCAATAATAATGTTAATAAGTAAAATATGAGTACAAAAACAAGAGACTACACATTAATATAGACACAGAATGTGACACAGAAAATCAATCAAAGGAAAAACTTTAACCAATAGAAGACCAACTAATAACAAAGTTGTCACCTTTTGCAATAGAAAAAAATCTTAACATCTCGGATAAACTCAAAAACAATTTTAAAAAACCAAAAATAATACATTACTGATAGAAATCAAAGGAAAACATGACACTGAAAACTAAGGATGACCAAATTTCATGATATAAAGGTAAGAGTCCACCAATATCAATATTCATTCAAAGGCGTGATGAGAAGCACTGAATTCTCACAGTGTACACTGGCGGAAATTAAGAACAATAATTCTATCATTAAAAAATACAGACATAAAAAGAATATCCATGAAAAATGATAGAATTATAGATTTCTTTTGAGGCACCAAAACCACCACAGAAAATAAAAAACATCTAAACAGTTTTCAAAGTAAAAAAAATATATTTCAAAGCCATTAAGATGCTTCAGCTGCCAAAAGTACGGACATGGTAAGAAAAAATATACAAGGAAATGGGTATGTA
>JBBBDQ010000484.1:1687500-1712500 GCA_037127315.1 Ascarosepion bandense
CATTGAAATTTACCAACCATTTCCTACCCCAGGCCACTACGGATTGGAGATCCCTTTCAAGTATGGCAGCGAGCTTCACTTTGTCGTCCAGACCTGGTTTCTGATCGATGCGGGAGTAGATTGTTGTGTCGTCAGCATACATGCCAACTTGGGATCTAATGGTGTCGGGGAGATCATTAATGTAGATCAGAAAGAGTGTGGGACCTAGGATAGAACCTTGAGGGACGCCCGCGTTCGTATGGTAGTTTTGGGAGGCATGCCCATTTAATACCACCTTCAATGTGCGGTTAGAGAGGAAAGACTGGATGAGGTCAAACAGATGTCCAGTTATCCCATAGCTCCGCAGTTTGCACAAGAGGCCAGAATGCCAGACCCTGTCGAATGCTTTGGAGATATCCAAGGCAACGGTTCGGGCTTCACCATTCTTGTCGAGTGCCTGGTATATGTACTCGGTAATGGTCGTTAGCATATCAGCAGTAGACCTGGTGAAGCGAAACCCATACTGTTTGTCAGAGAGAAGCCCGTTGGCTATAAGATGCTGAATCACCTTGGCGTTGATAATGGCTTCGAAAACAAAGAAAGAAAGAAAGAAAGAAAGGGTTTATATGTATATATATATATATATATATATATATATATATATATATATATATATAGTGTCCGCAAAGTCATTAAGCAAATAAAAATAGTATTAAAATTACAACGGAAACTGAATACTGTTGAAATGTTTGAATAATATAGAGTAAATAATAACCAAGTAGTTAATAAATGTCTATATGGACCGCATTCTTTGCACGAAGAACATTTAAGCAATATTCAGTTTCTGAAGCTAAGTTTAAAACATAAAAACATGACATTAATAAACCTATTAATATCCTTCAAAGCACTTGAATAATAACTTTAATATGCAGCAAAAATTTAATTGCCACCTCTTCTAAGTTTTTCGTGATGACATTTTAAAATCATCAAAAGATTTTGTTGACAACCTATATTATCGCATAAGTGGAATATTATACTGTCAAATATTGAGATCAAAATCAATTAATAACGATGTATGCTTTTACAGACTGACTGATTTCTCACTGTGTACGTTCACTTTTTATAATTGTAAATAAATAAATAAATGAATAAAACAATAGGCTATCAAGTAATTTTGTCAAAAATGAAAATGCCATGAATTTTGAAAGCTTTAACCACAGGGCCCTTCCAAGCTTCAAATTCATCCCATGAAGCTTTCGTTTTAAGAAAGTATCTTGAGGATGAGGAATCCCATTTGATTAGGCGAGAAACAGTTTCTTCTTTCTTTCTTTCTTTCTTTCTTTTTTGCTTTGTACGCTGCTGTGCATGTTAACTGCCGTTGTCAGTTTGCATTTTAATTTTTTGAAAGTCAAAAGCTACAAGTAGATTACCAACAAAAAATCCGCTTCCTAATAACGCTAATCAATTTAACTTTTTCCTGAGTTATTTTTTTTGGGGGGTTTTTTTTGTCTTTTTTTTTGCGTTTTGAAACATGTTCGTCTGTTTGCAAGTGTTTGTGTGCTCGATCGATCAGCTGCAATGACAAATAGCTGGATGCTTGCTCAAGCTATCAATTCTACTCTTTAACACATTAAAACGATTTTAATTTCACAGCGAATGGAAATCAACCTTTAACATAAAAATGGGTGTATCTAATGTTCAAATGCCGCGGTTGAGTTTGTGTGCACTCCAGATTTTTTAATGTATATCTACGCACGTACTATGGTTTTATTAACGGGGTATGTATTCGAGTATTCTAGGGTTTTGTTTTTTAAAATATGGGAACGCGTGTACTCCGTTTTTTACATGTATGTACGCGGTACTCTGGGGCTTTTTAATATATGTGTACACGTGTGCTATGTTTTTTTAATATATTTCTACGCGTGTACTTTGGTTTTATTAACGTATGTGTATACGTGTAAACCGTTTCTTTTGATATATGTGTAATTTCTAAAGAAGAAATAGATTTTTCATTTATTAATTCGACAGATTTTATCCTCCCGGTGAGTCCATATTTTCTTTAATAAAATGTTTACAAATATTCAGGCTGTTAGACTTAAATAAAAAAATATAATGTTTAATGAATAAATGGTACGTTTACTCAGATATGAGTATCCACTAAAAATTACTTTTAAAGTGATAAAAAATTGTCAAATTAATAAATAAATTTTTAAAATTCCATTACGTCTTTAGAAATTGCTTTGTTTACGCTCGGGTGCAAAACTGAGCTTTGGAGAATCTGGGGAAGATTCGCGTTTAAAAAGGCACTATTATGCTTTGCGTGATTGGCGACGCACTCCGTAGCTATGTCCGTCTATAGTACGTCGGATCTAACGACAGTTTCTCCCGAAAAGGGTGGACACAGGTTCACATCCTGTCGAAGATCGCATATTTTTCTTCAGTATGATTTCTCGAATATTCAGGCCGGTACAGAATAAAATAAAATAAAATACTATTTAATACTTGGATCGCCTGCTCAAATATGGCGGTTGTTCGTTGTGATGCAGTGGATAACGGCTCGGAACGAGAAATCAGAGAGTCGAATTCGAATTCGAATTCTAGTTGAATTCGTTGCATTCACTTACGCGCAAATAACTTTGGGAAAGGTATTAATCCGTCTCTTCCTCCAGTTATGAGTCAAATAACAGGGCAGATTGGATTCCATATCCTTGGTTGGTAACAAGTCTACCGCAAAAGTAATGGCAAGCTACTGAGGAAAATCTTCTGCTTTTGTCAGTCATGTATCTTTCTAGACATGATCGCCCAATTGTGTATCACGTATGGCACTTAACTGACAAACTGACTTAAATATGGGTATCCATTAAAATAACGCTTAAAATGATAAAATAAATTTGTATTCCGGTTTTTTATATAATATATAAACGCCGTTTCAGTGCTTTCCACCAAAATTTTCAATTGAATCCACAAAGGCAGCAGATTTTAGTCTATCGCATCTAGATATCCAGGTGCCAACAGCTAAGCTCATCATGTGAAAATCAAGATCCTGCTCCGATCTATCAGGCCATAAAAGCTTGACCCTCCTCGCTCGACACTGATAATTGTATCGCCAGTTGCCTGTACGTATCTCTCAGAAAAAAGAGGAAATTATTTTACCTTCTGTAAAGCGATTTATACTATTAAACTTCGAAATATTCTCCCACTTCCTCCTGGATTTTTGCGAAACTGTTCGTATTAAGTTATTTAGAGCAAACTTCATTAAGAAGTAATCAATAAGCATTTAGAGAGAGGAATGTCGAATTTTATCATCATTATTTACTATGACAAAATTTGGTACGTAAGCATTTCATAATTTTAAAAGGTCCAAGTGATTAAAATTGATTTTATGACCGATTAGATCAGGACTCAGTAATGGGAAGGCACTTTGTATATGTGTTTTTTATTTAAATATTTTTGTATTTTTATGCACTTCGATTGAACCTATTTACTGACTTAACCATATTTAAAAAAATGTTTAGAAAGAAATTCTGTGCCTATCATTTTTTAAAAAATATTTGTGCGTAGAGCGGGGAAGATATATATATATATATATATATATATATATATATATAACCCTACGTCTATGACACGACTCGATGTTTCATGCGTCATGCAATCAGGTGCATATTTCAAACTAACAGTTTAATAGGTTTGATATTAAGTTTACTCAATTCGCCCCTTTGATTTCTTCTCCCTGCATTTTATTTTTTTATTTATTTTATTTTAATTTTAATTGTAAATTCTAATTTCCAATTTTAAAAAATTTATTCACATGTAACTGTAGAATATTTAAATTTTTACTCTTGTTATTAAAAAAGCAGTAACTTAACTTTATAAGATTTAATTCCCATGAACATCGAGTGAACTTAAATTCTAATCTATTAAACTGTCAGTTTGAAATATGAACGCATGAAACTCCGAGTCGTGCCATAGACGTAGGATGATATTTTTTTTTAATCGTTTCACCCCACGCAAGGCATTCCACTGCCACTATTGCGCTTGGGGCTACATAGGGGAAGGTAAATAGAAAGAGTGGTTAGACATAGGAAATGTCAGAAGCGGGGTGATATGTAGTTGGGAGGATGGGAAGAGTGTTTGAAAGAATGGAAGCAAGTTAGTGTGTTAGGAGGTGTCTATTGACCTTACATTTAAACTCCTGGAGATTGTAGCCGTCGGGGAAGCAGTCATGTGAAAGGGAATTCCACAGTCGGGAAGTACGAGAAAACAAACTGTGGGAGTAGAAGTCGCGGTTGCATTTTATCGGTTTCACTGTAAAAGAGTGGGATCTAGTTGCTAATCTAGTATCTCGTGCAAATTCGAACCTAGGGGGCACCAGTGATCTAAGTTCATCGGAGCAGAAGCCATGGAAGTATTTATAGAAGAGACACAGAGAAGCCACGTCGCACCGGTGAGAGAGAGACTGCAGGCGGTCTGCCGAGTCAGTATCGATCACATTACAGACCCTCCGCTGTACCTTGTCGAGAAGCCCAAGGAGAATAGCAGAGGCACCCGACCAGATATGGCAACAGTATTCAATGCACGGGCGGATGTTAGATTTATAAATGTGCAGGATAGATTCAGACGGAAAAAACCTCCGGGCCCTGCACAGAGAACCGACTTTCATAGCAGCGGATTTAGCAATGGATTCGATATAGTCATTCCGCTAACTGTTCGGTTAGCGAGATCACGCCAATTCGGGTGGTAGTTTCTCAGACATTACTACATACACACAGATAGATAATCTCATAGTTAGAATATTATACAGTGAAAATTCGCTTTCATCATGTACACATCCTTTTATAATTGCTAAAATAGGTTTTTGTGCCGTGTCCCTTCAGGAAGTGTTCGATCGTGGTTTTAGATAATTTCCTATCCTTTGTAGATCTTAGCAAGCGTTACTTTTTCACTATCCCTCCTAATCCCTGTTCTGCCATCCACTTACCCAAGATTGTTAAGTAGGTCTCTGCCCCTCAATATGTAGTGGGTGTTTTAAAATTTCCAAGTCCTCTTTCCTCGTTGAATGATTTAGAAATGTCACACACACATAGACACGCACGCATGTATAATTCTGTAATTCTGACCATAAGAATTCTTTTTATTTAACTTTCTTTACAACTTCCTTGTTGCTCACATGCTCTGTCCATGGTATTCACATTATCCTTTTATAGAATAACATCTCTACTGACAAATATCTCTCCATCTGTAAAAGATTTTCCAGCATTGACTGTCGCGGAAGAGGATTGATAGGAAATAGTTTAATAATTAAGCCAACAATTTTTATCAGAAAACGAAAATACGAAACTTAAATCATAAAATTTTAAACATAGGGAATTTTTAGCTTTTAATTCAAATTATTTTACTAGCCAAATACACATCCTTTAAACATTTTTATTAACAATAATTCAAAACAATTTATTTTTTATATTTCGTTGAAAAGCTTTCTAATCTTTATATTTATAACAATAATTAACCCATAACATTAAGTACGTGCACTCATTCTCGATACCTAAGTTTTTAATTAAATTTTTAAAAATAAAAAAGTTTTCTTGAATTTTAGATTCAAATCTATATAATTTCTGATTGAAATACACCAGAGTATTTTGCTTCCTGGAAATAGTAACTTTAATCATTTCGCTTTCAATCAAAACTAAAATAAAAATTTAAAGAAAAACTTTTTTACTGTTAAAAATTTAAATTAAAAATTACTTATCAAAAATGAGTGTAGCTACCTATTGTTATGTATATTAAATGTTAACGCTTATGTTCCAAACGCAGTCTATCAGTTATGTTAAAGCTGGTATCTACATGATTGTTTACGTCTTAAAGATGCAAGCTGTATTGCTCTACTATAGAAGACACAGAAAGGAATAAAAAATCACAATAATCTAACCCCTACCTACGCGTAACAGAAAGGATATATATATATATATATATATATATATATATATATATATATATATATATATTACATACAAATAAATAAACAACAGTCTTTATTATAATAAAGAGGATTTATTTATATTCTTCACTACTTGACCCACGACATAATTATTACAAAAAAATAAAATAAAATAATAAGGCATTGTTAAAGAGCAAACACGCACCAGAAGCTTTCATAACTGGTAGTAACGTTCAATAACTTGTAGTAAAGAGAATGAACTGAGCCGACGCTGTTTCACTCTCTCTCTCGCACTCTCTCTCTCTCTCTATCTATCTATCTCTACCTCGCTCTCTCTCTCTCTCTCTCCATGAGCGCGACAGGAGGGATATATAAATATATACATATATATATATCCCTTCTGTCGCGCTCATGGAGAGAGAAAGAGCGAGGTATATATATATATATATATATATATATATATATATATATATATTGTTAATCTGTTTTTAGGTCATAATTTATTTAGACCATTTCCCAATTATAGTAAAAGTGCTCAATACGTATATATTGTAGAGCTTTTAAATATTTTTTTATTTGGAAATGAGTTATTTTCTCAACCTAAGTTTCAACCTTTCCAATCTTTAGGCGTTTTATAATAGATTTTCGAATCTTTTCAAACGTACATTATGGATTTTTTCAAATGCACGAATGGAATTTTTAAACAACTAAAACTCTTTAAAATTACGCAGTAATTACTGAAGGATCTTAAACACTTTCATCTGGGTTTGTATGATCCTAGGACGTATTTTCTGGTGTGATTACACTTGGATATTATTTCTGATCTTTCATTTCGTAATTTTCTTTTGTTTTGGAAACAATATTATGGCCAACTTTTTTTCCTGACCCCACCGATGTAAGGTTTGGCTTTTTAAACTATATTCCACGTCATATCATAGTTTTCCCATTTTTTGTTTTTATTTCTGCACGTGGTTAGCTAGTTTGATACACTTTTAAAGTTTTTTCCGACTTGAATGTAGATTTGTGTTTATTATAGCTATTTTTAAAATATATTTTATAGATCTCAAATATGTTTTTCTTTGCCCATCTGTATCACGTACCTCTACTTTGTAAATAACCCCTTCTGTTTTACAAAATCCGTCAAGTCGGCATTTGTTTTTGTTCGTAAAATTACATTCTTTATTAGTGATATTATGTTGCACGTCATTTTTTAATTTCTCGCGTTTTGTTTTTTATGTAATTTTCTAAATTACTAGTTCAGATATAATTATTTTAATTTAATTTCTATTGAATATTTTATTTAATTCAGAGTTTTTTGAGAACTGTTTATTAATTAATTTAAAAAACATTAGCCTTATTTTGAATTAAGTTAAACAGTGGGTTGAACCAAATAATGTTTCGCTTTTTAGTATTATTTTTCATTTGTTTGTTTAACTGAGGTTTGTATTCTAATTTGCCATTATGGTCACTTTCATTTAAGGCCCTTTCATATTTTTTTTTTCTTTCATTGAAAATTGTTTTGGGAGAAGAATGTTTGATTGTCTGTGTTCTATTCTGTTAGGGATGTGTTTGATTATGAGAAAATAACTCGTTTCTAAATGAAAAAAATGTATATGCAAACAAATATACATCGGGCTTTATTATAACAGAGAGGATTAGACCTCTTATATGGCAGTGAATGCTGGTCTATCTCATCACAGATGGAGAAGAGAATGAAATGTGGCTCGACAGAAGAATGATGAGAATACCATGAAGAAATATGTGAACAACGATAATTTTTTAGAGAAAATGGAAACAAAAAAAAGCAGTTAACATCTGGAATGGACAGTTGAAATTTCTAGGGGCTATAATGAGGAAAAAGCCACAGAATATTTGCCACTCACAGGACAGATTAAAAGCAAGAGGAACAAGAAAATAGCGCATAAACTTCCTGATGATCTTGAGCAAATGTATCACGGAACAGGGTTTATGAGATATAACAAAATGACAACATTTATTAAGAGCTACAAATGAAAAAATTGTGTAGAGCCATGATTGCAAACGTATATCAAGGACACAACCCAATATAAAAGCAGTTGTAAACACACACTCATAAAATCTAGCCTTATCCGATTTTATAAAAAAAGAAAGCATTTTAGTTTTTAGTTAATATTCTAAATAATGATTTTTTTGTAATCGTTTCACCCCAAGCAAGACGGTACTGCCACTGGTGCGCATGGTGCTACATAAGAGAAGAGTGAAAGTTTAATCAGGGAGAGAGCGAAGATAAAGACGAACCAGTTACAGGGGGTTTCAGAGAAAGGGCAAGAGAAGGATGGGAATACTGATGTGAAGACAGCTTCGAGGGTAGAGTGAGAAAGGAAAAGAACATGATACACGGGGTGATGGGGAAAGAACGAAAGATGGACTGGAGTCAAGTGCGTAAGAGATGGCAATTGACATTGCATTTAAATTCTTGGAGTTTTTAGCCATCAGGAAAGCAAGTATACGGAAGAGATTTCTACAGTCGAGAAGTGCGAGAAAGGAAGCTGATGGAGTAGAAGTGACAGCTGCATTTGGCTGATTTAACCGTAAAAGGGTGGGACCTTGTTGCCAGTCTGGTTGCTCGACTAAATTCTTGCGTAGGGGGAACCAGTGAACTAAGACCGTTGGAGCAGAAGCATGAAAATATTTGTAAACAGAGGGAAGCCATATCCCGTCGGTGAGAAAGTGGTTGGAATCGAGCTGCCAGGTTGGGGACCGATCACGTTACAGATTCTCCTTTGGGCCTGTCGAGAACCCTGAGATTAATAGCAGGGGCGTTCGACCAGATACAACAACAGCATTTAATGCAGAAGCGGATGGTTGATTTGTACATGCACCATGGACTCAGGCGGAAAAAATTCCTGGCCCGACTCACTTACCCTACCTTCCTAGCAGTGGATTTAGCTATTGATTCAATGTAATAGTTTCACTTGAGATCGGAAGAGATTGTGGGGCTGAGGAGGCACAGCGTATTGCTTTCAGGGAGACTCGTTTGGTTGATGCTGACGTGGGGTAGGAGGGAATGCCTTCAGTGGTTGACAGATAGCAGCTTCGTTTTAGAAGCATTAAAATTTAGAAGCTATTTCTTATTGCAGTCTACTACAGAGGGGTGGTCCTTATCAAGATCAGCAGCGAGGGTATGTTTAGCTGCCTCGCCAGATTTCTTACTGAGGCGAGAGTAAATGGTGGTGTCATCAGCATAGATGCCTACTTTGGATTTGATAACGTCAAGGAGATCATTTATGAATATCAGAAAGAGTGTCGGGCCCAGGATAGAGCCCTGGGGGACACCAGCCTTCGTGTGGTAGGATGTGCAGGCATGCCCGTTTAAGACGACCTTATGCAGTTTGATAGGAAAGATTGGATTAAACCAAGCAAGCATCTAGTAATACCATAAACCTGTAGCTTGCGCAGAAGACCAGCGTGCGAGAACCTATCATAAGCTTTTGAGATATCCAGGGCAACAGTTCGAGCTTCGCTGGACTTATTGAGGGCTTGGTATATGTACTCGGTGATGGTCGTTAGGATATCAGCAGTAGATCTGGCAAAGCGAAAGTCATACTGTCTGTCCGAGAATATTTTCTTGTCTTTATTTTTTAATGTTCGGACGTTTTACATGCTATCTTAAATATCTATAATATTCCTTTTCCAAATGCATTTTGTACTTTGCAATATATTTATTTTGTAATATTCCAGGTTTGTTAGATAATTAAAGTTATTATGTTTCTCAGTCAACAGCTTTTGTATTCTATTTTGTCTTACTCTTAATGCTGATATTATATTTATTCACAATACTATCATAAAATATCGGTCAGTTGAATTACTTTTTAGTTTCCCACTCAATAGTATTGTTTTGATGACATGGCAATCAGTATAACCTGTACTGAATAATGTCCGTTATTTATTAACTTATCTCGAAACAGTTAGCTTTTATCTGTTGTCTAAGTAACATTTAATATGATGTTTGAAGAAACTTATGAGCCTATTGATTTTTAATGTAACAAGATCAAAATAGTAAACAAATGAGTTTACGCTAGCAAGTCAAAAAGCAATTGTTAATAGGGTGTGACTGTTAGTCGTAGTCCAAGAAAGGAAAAGAAATAATGTTTCAAACCATCACACCGTTGGAACTAGTTTATTAAATAAATTTTCCTTGGAAACGTAGAGCCGTTTTCAAATAAAGACCTATAAACATTTCCTCAAACAGAAATTGTCGTGTAAAAAGATATGAATGAATATATTGACAAGTTAGTCGATTATGTCGAGTGATAGTTCTCTTAATTCATGCTTTATTAATAAGAGAAAGTTGTTTTTTTTTATTATCAACAGACACAAAAGGAAAACTTATCTTATCCAACGTGTTTCGTCATCTGCGTGACATTATCAAAGCAAATGCAAAGCTTTTATTTTGCAACAAGTATTTATAGACAAAAGCAAAAATGTGGTTTTTCGAATTATTTTTATTTAGGAACGCTCATAAACATTCATTAGGATAACTGAAATATCTATCCAAGTTATGGAGGACGCTAAGTGACATAACTTAATGTCTAATAAACAATTATATATTTCTGAGATGAGGTAGTATTTACAATATTTACATTATTCGAACTATTGTCCTCATCTTTGTTGCCATTTGTACGACGTTTTGACCGTTGTACACTTCGGCCTTCTTCAGGTGCTAGGAATTTTAAACCGAACCCTTTATTACAATCACTTGGGTATTTGAACTCCATTCCTTGCGTAAAGACTCGATTGGAAGTCATGATTTATCTCCCACTAACCCTGCAAGTTACTTGTTCACCACTGCTGTAGCCTGGTATTGAACTCACAACTCAAGCCAGGAACTATCCACTGGGCAATGTGTCCTTAAGGACAAGAAAAACTGAATTTGTGGAACTTATAACCCCAATATCCAGAAATCCTTTTTTTACCAGAGTTTCCTATTGCAATTTTTTTATGTTAATGGTTTTCTCCAGTATTTCTGATGTTAATGGTTTTCTCTAGTATTTTTTACCAGAGCTCATATTGCAATTTTTTACTCTAATGATTTTCTCTGGCACTCCCTATTACTGGTTCCCATATTGTGTTCATCTCTATGTTTGGGCGGCCTAGGAGATTTTTGAAGCCTAGCATATGTGCTGATTCCTTACGTTTACGTAGTTTCCAGTAGCGTTCTCTATTTATTATTTCAATTTCATTCCATAGGAGGCGGTGATCCCCTTTCTCCCTCTATATGTGATCTGCTACACCTGATTTTTCTATCTCCCCTCGTGTTACGGCCTTGCGATGTTCTTATAGCCTTACCTTAAGGGGACGACCTGTCTCTCCTTCATATTTCTTTCCACAAGTACATGGAATGGCGTACACACTGTCCTTAGTCATATCCTCCTCTATTGGGAGTCTTACTCGGAAGAGATACCTGCAAAGTATAGAATCACTTTTAAAGATCGTCCTGATGTTATATGGACCACAGATCCTTTGTATTTTCTCCGATAACCCATTCACATAGGGTAGACAGACCGAGGCTGTTTTCTGAGAATTGTTATCCTCATGCACCCTCCCTTCCGTGTATGTTGGAGTTGTTATCATGCACCCTGGATAATTGTTTCGTTGTAGGGTACTGCTTATAATGACCATTTCCTGTTCGTATGACTCTGGATCGCCAGTTATGAGTTTTGCTCGATATTGAAGGCAGCGGACGATCCCTTTCTTTACATTGTATGGGTGGTGGTGGTTGAAGTTGAGGTATTTTCCGGTGAATGTTGGCTTGTGGTATACAGATATCTTGAACCCCACCTCTGTTCGAGTTATTAGCACATCCAAGAATGCCAGTTTGTTGTCACACTCTTTTTCCATAGTGAACTGTATGGATGGTCTTATTGAGTTCATATGGTCGAGTAGTGTCTGGACCTCCTCCTGGTGTGACCAGAGTATGAAGCTATCATCAACGTATCTCAGCCATAGAGTTGGCTTTAGAACAGTGGATTCTAATGCCATCTCTTCAAAGTATTCCATGTATATGTTAGCCAGCAAAGTTGTGGATAATAGTCCGAATAATGTAAATACTGTAAACGAAAGTAGGTAGAAGATTTTCTTGAAATTTTTATGCCAATTAATATTCAAATTATTTTAATTTGGATTAGTTAAATAATATGAGGTTATGAATTTAACCATTTTCTTTTAGATTTTCAAATTTTTTATTGTCATGTATGTTGGCTTGAAAAAGAAGTAATTCTTTCAGGAATGGAGTTACTGGAAAAAATCGGGGCTATATTTTGATAAAATTCGACAGCAGCACTAACGAGATTGTTCGGTCTAAATAAGTTAGTTTCTCTTTCAATAAGTCTGGCATTTTTAGATCAAAATTGTGGTTGAATTTATTGCTATGTATAACTAATGCATTTGGTAAATTGTGCATCCATTTTGTGATCACAGATACGTTTTTTAAATTTCTGCATATTTCTCAATGTATTGTGAGGAGCAGTTCCAGCAGTTTATGTTATATATACCAGCTTCAGAATTACTATTGTTATTGTTCTAATCCTCATTCGGTTCGCCATACACGTATTCAAGGCTGTCTGTCTACTAGGGTGGTTAGCTAATCTCCGTTGCTGGCGCTTGTTCAAGCACATTTATGTTTGTTCAACAACCACAGAGCCTAATTGTGGTTTATACTGCAACTATGCTGAGCGGATCTTAGTTACAGTTTCTGGGGGAGAGTACATTATCTAGCGTGAACAACAGTGTGAATAAAGCCAGGACACTCAAACTCTCGATCACGATGACTTGTGACTTCGTGCTAGTACAACCATCGACGGCTCCCAAAGGGTCCCAACTATTTCACTCATATTTTGCTTGGGTCAACCCGTGGTATGGTTTTATGGCACTTTTTAAAAATGCTGCAGGCTGGGATCGCCTCTTCCAGATCGATAACATCAAAAAGTTCCCTTCCTGACAAATCGACCATGGTGAGATTCGAACCTGGGGCTCAGGATCCGAAAGCGAATGTTCTAAGGAATGTTCATAAGTAACGGCCACGCACCATTTTCTTATAAAGGAACAGCTACTCTCGCCATTACTATTCCCATTAGACTCCTTCCTTTATTCAAGTCCTTTTCTTATTCAGTTTTAGATTAAAATTATTTACGCTTTGTTTTCCCCTTTCTTGTCACGTTTTGCTTCCTTTGTTTCATTTTAATTTGCTTCTTAATATTTGTCTATATTTTTGAGATGGAGTATTTTAATTACTTACACTATTTACATTGTTCAAACTGTTGTCCTCATCTTCGTTGCCATATTCACGAAGTTTCAACCGCTGTATACTCCGGCCTTCCTCAGGTGAATGAAATTTTGAATTGGACCCTTTATTTTATCCACCGAGGCAGATTGTTCTAGATCTACGTGCTATATACTTTCCGGATATCACAGTATCAGTTATCTCCCTTTAACTCAACTCTCCAACTTTTTATTCACTTCTCCTGTAACCAGGTATTGAACTCGCAACTGTACGTCAAGTCACTGAATTTAACCAACGCTTTAATCTACTCGGTTATGTGAAGAAGGCCGGAGCGTACAATGGTCGAAAGGTTGTGAATATGGCAACGGAAATGAGGACAGCATTCTGGACAATGCTTCTTAAGAATTCTACATTTTTTGTTTCTTTTTTTTTCTTCATTAATGCATTTCTTTTCCATCAGTGTGCTCACCCTTCTTCATCTTTTCTGCGCTGTTTTCTTTCAAGATATGAGCGAATGTGGCTCTGTACACCTTCATATCGTTTGCAATGTCCCTTCCATATCCCTCCAGTCCCTGTTCAGCCAACCATTTACATAAATTTTTTAGTCAATTTTCTGGATGTTTCCCTCTGACTCCCTTGCTTTCATTGCGCGTTGAGAGTTTAATATTCCCCGAACCCTCTATCCTTATGATGTATTCCAGATAGTTCAGCTGTCCTTAGTTCGTTATAATTAAGAGTCCTTTACGTTTTCTGTTTCCTTAAAACTTTCTCATTGCTCACACGTCCCGACTGTCATGAATTACTTCTTTGACGTCGCACTTTTTACCGAAGCGTTTAACAACTCCGGCGTTGAAAAAAACAACAACAACAAAAAAAAAACGCAAGTAATAAGAAAGAATTAAAAATATATATATAATCTATATATTTGCACAACTGATATATAATCTGTTAGTCATGGATGAATGTCCGACATGTTTTGGTCCATATTATTTGCAAGTGCAGACTCGTCTCCATTCGGATATGTGATCAAGCATGTCAATTACTTGTGTATCCGGAGCTAAGCAACCGTAGCTCATTATCGATTAAATAGTTTATTGCAAATTGAATCAATAGACAAAATGCTTGCACCGTGCAATTTAAATCTAGACAGCAATTCTGAAATTAAATATGTTTCATTAATTTGAATGTACAGAGAATATATTTAAGCATTTTGGTGTGATTCTCCTGGTATCGAGTACGTCCTTTTTTATTACGTGTAAACTTATAAAGGACCTTATTCTTCTATATGCCCTGTCCCTTCAGGGTGTTGGTGATCATGGCTCTTCACAATTTCCAATTCTTTGTAGCTTTTCATATGTTTTCTGTTATCTCTCGTAAACCTTGTTCTGCCATCCATTTCTCAGGCTCGCTAGGTAGGTTATGTGCTGTTTTTCTGTTTCGATCTGTCTTGTGAGTATCAAATTTTTCAGCCGTCTTTCCTCATTATGTGCTCTAGAAATTTATATCATCTCTTTTTCATCTGTGAAGAGATTTCCCAGCATTCACTGCTATATAGGACTGGTATTACGTAACAGTTCAGTACTCTTTTCTTTGTTTCTAACGATTTTTTACTGTTTCTTAATACTTTGCTCAGCTTACATTTGGGAAATTATATTTAATATTTTTAGTACTTTCGCCTATTGATAGTTTTTTTTTTTCGGACAAAGAAGACAGACAGTTGAGAAATAGCCAGTGTAGAGTTTATGTTGTTAACGAACCGAAATAAAATGAATGCAGGTTCATGTGCTATGGCTTCGAAATAGAGTTAAGTGTAACGAGGCTCAAATAATTTAAAATTCAAAGGTCTTCATACACATGCGTTTTTGCTGTTTTACTGGAAGTGGTTAACCCTTCTATAATGTAAGGGAGCTTCCAAAATTTTTAATCGTTTTTTAGATAGTATTGGCGAAGTATTGTCCACGAAAATTAGAGTGGTGGGCGGCCTTGAAGGTGACTACCACCACCTTTAAATTTGTTGTTTTTCATTTTTTTTTTTTTTTTTTTGCTTTTTTTACGCAGTCTTATCGATTATTACATAAAGTTTCCGATTATCAAAAAATTTGGAAAAATTTAAATATTTAAACAATTTTGGGGTGGGGCTCAGTTTCTTATACAACGTTATAGTAATTCGATCCTCCATTTTGGAGTTACTTGCGTTGGGGTATCTTTGTTTTGATTTTTTGGGGACGATTTGTTGCTCTTGTTTTTGTCTTTTTCAAGTTTTCTTCAGTTCTTACGATGGCATCTTTCTCGGAAACTCCAAGAATGGCTTTATTCAAAAATTTCTCAGATTCAGTTGTTGAATATGCGTAAGCAAAAAAGTTAATTGCACAGGATCGATTTACTATAAGGTTGTATGAAAAACTTAACCCCCACCTAAAATTGTTGAAATACTGAAATTTTTTAATTTTTTTTTTTCAATTGGAAAGTTTACAGTTTAATCGATAAGATTGCACTGGAAAAAGTTAAAAAAAATATGATAATCAACAAATTTACAGGTGGTGGTAATGTCGTACCGGCGAGTGCTTCCAAAATAGAGGATCGATTTACTATAACGTTGTATGAACAAATGAGCCCCCACCCAATTGTTTAAATATTGAATTTTTCCAAATTTTTTAGCAGGACAGATTGTGTTCCATAGCCTTGGTTGGCAATTAGTTCTATAGCCTTGGTTGACAACCAGTCTACCTACTGTGGGAAAATTTTCTGCCCACTCAGTCATGTCTTTTTCGGGACATGATCGCCCAAGCGTGTATTACGTATGGCACTTAACTGATATTTTTTGTATTTTTGTTCAGTTGTTTACTTTTATAAAAAACAATTCTTATTTTGTATATTCGGTATAATTTTTTACCGTCACATTTTACTTTTTATGAGAATGAAGTTTGAAATTTCCATTATATTAATGAAAAATAAAACATTTGAAATAAATAACTCAAATGAGTTTTCATATTGTTAGTAGGCTGCCATAATGCTGTGAATATTCTAAAAGAAGTTGCGCGCACTTCTAGCCGTGTGTCGCAGTCATATTGCATTTATACACTGAAGCAAGAATCCTGTTTTTAGTTGGCAGCATTGACTAACAGATTACCTAAGATGTAATAGATTTCTTTATGCATAGTGCATGCTCTCATGAACACGATAGCATAATAAGCTGAAGAGAGGATCAATACTTTTCATAAATGTTCAAAATATCTTGTTAAAGCGTTAAGGTTCTGGTTTTATTATCAACTCTTCACTAAATGCTGCATAATGAACTTTTTTTACAACCATGAATGGCGACGTTTTGTGGGCTTTCAAAAACATCATTGCCTCCCGTTCTCCCTCTTTTACACGCACACACAAACTCACATGGATTAACAACCGACATATTTAATTTCTTTGCTTGAACATTGTTTTTAATAGATAATCGTATTTGAGGAGATACTCAGTTTTTAATTAAACAGTATATATATATATATATATATATATATATATATATATATATATATATATATAATTTGGAGTTTATTTCTCTCTGAACCGTTTTCATTGGCTCTTTCCTCTCTTTTCTTTTTTTTTGCTCTTGTTTTTCTCTTTATTTTTTATTTCCTCTGTGTCCTCTTTCACCTTTCTTTCCCCACTTTTTTTATTTGTCTTTTTATTTTTTCATCTTTCCTATCCTCTTTACCTCGTAAGAAAAGTTTTCCAACAATAAAAAGAAGTGAATTTTCATTAATTTTCTTTTAAAAAATAACGTTTATTACTATTATTATTAACTACCTGATAAGACATTGTTCTTTCAATGTCAAAGCAAAATGTACTATTTTGTAGTAGATTGTAGTTTGTACATGTTCTAAAGTATATATATATATATATATATATATATATATATAGTAAAATTTCATTAAAAACGTTTGATCAATAATACCTGTTTATATTTCTGAGATGCGGTATTATAACTATTTCCATTGTTCGGGTGAACACTGGAGCTTACAACGGCTGAAACGTCGTGGATATGTCAATAAAGATGAGGACAACAATTCAAACAATGTAAATAGTGTAAATAAGTTTTATCAGTTTTAACCGGAAAGATCTATGCTTAATCTTTATTATATTTTCATTATTTTCGAATAAGTTCAGCCAAATCAAAACTGAAGTTAAACTGCCCAAATTTTATGTTGCATTGTTTTTGTCAAGTTCTTCTGACCATTTCTGTCATTAGCAAGTACTGTGTGTTTTCAATAAGGCGGACAAAATCTTATTGGCTACATCCTGACATTTCTGGAACATAAGAATTCAAACATAATCAGATATCCGCGAATCATATAAAGAATTGGAAAAAAACTTCAAATATATGTATATATTATCACTATTTAATACGCATATTAGAAATTTTGTACAAACTTTACTAAGCCGTCTTCTCTCGTAAAAATATTTTACTTAATAGGGATTGTTTATTTTGTAAAATAATTGCTTCGGGGAACTCAATCTTTCTTTGCAGAGAGTATTATGTTATAGCGTCTACTAATATTACCACGCACTGGTGACTTTAGATAAATTAAAACTTAAATTGGCTACTGATGGGGATACCAATAGTTGTATCTTGAAAAAAATCATGAGAAAGCAAAAGTTATTAGACATTTTAATTTTTCAGTTTACTTTTTGCTTATATGAATGTATAGACATTGCGTCTGCAATCTGTAGCATGAAGGTAAGTAAGAAATCAGGAAGTAGTTCAACAGCCGAGAATTTTAAGAAATGAAATTATTAGAATAGAACTGACGGTTGCATCTAGTTAATTCACTAATAAAATGGTGAGACCTAGCTGCCAATCTAGTAGCATGTTTAAATTCAAGAATGTGAAAACTGTTGTTCTCCTGAAGTTTAGCATCAACTATGCTGATAACAGGTAGAAAAGGTTCTCCGTCGTGATTAAATTAAAACATTTTAATTTTGAAGGTGTTCAAATTTACAAGTCATTGCTTGACCCAGTTAACCACTGTTTGGATGTCCTTTTCAAGAGCAACTGCCAGTTCTACTTTGTCAGGTCTGTCGGACAGGCTACTAACGCAATAGTAAATAGTTGTGCCATCTGCAATGACACATAGTTGGAAACTAACATAAAAAAGGACGTTGATGGAAATCAGAAATGGCGTATGTCCGCGGATAAAGCCCTGGGGAACCCTGCATTAATATGAAATGAAGTAGAAGTATATCCATTCAGCACTACCTTCATTACATTGTTAGGAAAGATTGAATAATCCAAATATTTGTCTATAGACACCATAAACATCGATTTTGATGGTTGAGAATTATTTTAATATATTTTCCATGTAAGTCAATCTTTTATAGCATTTTAATTTTTGAGTGTCTACTTTACCGAAAGCCTTTGCAAAATCTATGAAACATGGGTATATATCATTCTGTACTCTCTAAAAATTACACTTCGTATTCTAGCTGCCTTATAAAATAATTACATTTCTAGACCGAGTTGTATTAGGAAAAGACACATCTTCCTTGCTCTATTCGCAGTCTAATTCTGTTAAGTTTAATCATATTGTTGCAAGGAAACTGAATTCGGAGACGAATAACTTTTAAAATCGGCATTGGACTCAGAAATGTAGAAAGTCTTTTATCCTTAAATCGTTTGAAGAAAGCACCAGATAATCAAATCTTCTTGATTTTCTTTTCAAAAATTCTAGAGAGGATGCTTCGCCGATCGATGTAATCGTAACCTTTTTAAGACGAAGGTCAAACGTTATCTTTCCTACATAATCTATATTTCTTACCTCCTCAAACTTTGGTTATTGCAACAATCTACTTTGGGTGTCTCTTGGTCTTTATATTGGGGAACTTGGACTTACCTGCCAGGTAGGAATCATCATTTCTTATTTGCGTCTCTCTCCTCGGGCAGAGTGCAGCTCAGTTGTGTCTCTGAGGACAAATATGCTTCTGAGAAAAATAAATACTGAGAACTACCAGGTTCCGGGGAACAGATGCCTGAGGCTAAACAACCTTATTATACTAAACGGGTAGATCGGTGGTGGCCACCGATGCCAGCGCAACCGACGGTTGCGGAGGCTGGGCAATCTTTGTCCCTGGCCCGAGTGTATTCCCCACACTAAACTTGACCTTCTGTCCAATCACGTCTCAGTGTGTAGACGAAGTAAATATTCGGGGAACAATTAGTAAATATAAATTAAAATAAAAAAAGTCTTTAGTTCAGATTCATAAAAGAAGATCGAGTTAACGTGTAGGTGAGTGATTAAAACTAAGAATCGGAGGTTCAGACATCACTATGGTCGATTTGCCAAGGATTAAAAATAATCAGATGTGACGAAGAGCATTAACAATATGTCACCAGCGAATATAGCCCACCTTGACATGTAAGCCAACAACTTAGTCTCCAATGAATAAGAACGTTTCCGCGTTTCCTTACAACAATATTACATTTAAGTTTTTTTTTTTCGTATTCTTTTATTTGTTTCCCAGGCAATAGCGTTTTTACAGATTTCTATGAACCATGAACTGGACAGACTCGGCTGTGCTACCGATTTTTTTTTCTTCTTCTGATCATCCTGCTTACATTATCAGAGATCGATGGTCAAACATTACATCCAGTCGGTGGTGTGCATCGCCACAGGGAATTGTTTTTCCTTTCCGTTATTGCTCTTAACGACACTTTGATCACACTCAAGCTCTACACATCGATAGCGTCAATAAATTGCTCTCTTTACTTCCCTAATTAGCTGATACTTTTAAATGCCGACGTTGAAACTTAGAATCACACTTAGTTGAAGAAAGGTCAAGTATTTATTTCTTATTTGAATCTTCCGCATCAAATACGGGAATCGGCTGCAGCATCGTCTTCTGCTCACTCCAGTGTAGTTCAGTGTTGATTACTTCGAAGATCAATGTTTAAGACAATCGAGACCGTCTTGGAAACATTTTCTACTTTCATTTGTAAACGTAATCCCTTTACTGTTCGATTAGAATAAATATTATTCGCAATGCATTGGGACGAAACAAAAATCCGTAGCGTTTATAAAATTAATTTAAATTAAGATATTTGTGCGTAGATTTATTCAAGTACGTATTTGTTTAATTGGTTTCACCTCATGCCCGACAGTAAAGCTACTAAGACGCAAGGAGGTATTGGATGTGAAAGAATTACAGAACAGAAACATTAATAATGAGCGGTAAAAGAAAAGAGTGATCAGGAGGAAAGTAGATAGGGATTGACATTTCATTTAAATGTTTGCAGATTAAGGTTGATTGTAAGCGATTTTTGTAGATTAAAGTTAGCCGGAAGAGAGTTCCAAAATCGAGAAATGTGAGGAAAAGAAAATGTTAACGTAGAATCTACGACTACATCTTGGCGGCTCAACTGTAAATTGGAGATATTTCGACGCCAATCTAGTAGAGCGCTAAAACTGAAAAGGTTTAGATACCATAGCGCCAAATGCCATGAAAGTATTTGTGGAAATGGCACAGAGAGGCAACGTTACGGCTGTTAGAGCCGAATCTCCATATAAGAACCAATAATATTGCTGATTCTTCTTTGGATTTTATCAATGAGTCCAAGGTAAATAGCAGGGGCACCGGACTGTATGTGGCAGCAATATTCTAAGCATGGACGAATGGTAGACTTGTAAGATAGATTTTGAAGAGAAAAATTGTCTCGCATGACACAGTGAACAAACTTTCTTAGAAGCTTACCTCGTAATGTTTTCAATGTAGGTTTGCAAAATAAAGAGACAAATAGAATTAAATATTCATATTTATTTAACAACTTTTATATTATTTTATTCGACAACCTTTCCCGGTCTTTAAGAAGGTTTTATGATTCTTTTCTCCTGGAACTCAAAGCATTTTTCTGGGTTATGAACTGGTCTAAGTAATTTCACGGGCTTCTAGATAACTTAATTCTTTCCAATTAAGACTTGTAGTGATCGAAATAAGTGGTAATCCGAAATACAGGAAGTTTAGTAAGCCATCCCAGTCAACCTGTGCTAGTTTCTGGCGTCTCTACAAAGAGATGTGAGATCTGAAGATGTCCTGATGGAAGACGACACGCTTCTGATTAGCCAGTTCCTGGCGTTGTTCAATGATTGCTAACTTTAATCGGTCCATTTGAAAAATTACTTATCTCAGTTCAATGCTTGATTTTGTAGAAGTATCTCGTAAATAAACAATGCTTTTTTTCAACCGCACGATATGCACATCATTTTTGTCTCCGGTGCAGTCTAGCTTTTTGACTGGTTAGTAGTGGCTCGTTTTGGGTTTTTTTTTTTCTGAAGATCATATTTACCTCCATCAATAGCTCATGTCTTTATACAGCATTTTTTCCGGGAATAAAAGAACAACAAATGACAAAATTGCATCTCATTCTCCTTCATTTTTATATTTAAAATTCGCAATCCACTCGTGAATCGCACATAAAGATGTGCCTAAATGTCACAATTCAAAATATTTTAATCTTTGTACTTGATGGATTTTAGTATCTTACGTTTGTAATTCTTATGTTGGGCTCTTTATTTTGCTGATAATCATACAATGTACAAAACCATTTATCCAGTCACTTACCGAACATTAATAACATTGTAATTTTTTGTTAATATTAAATTTTGATAGTTCTTTAATCAGTTAATCGTCATCGGTTTTTAATTAGAATTGAATATACTTGGAGATGTTTCTCGTATTAAGAATAACACAATATTCTCTCATCATGAAGCGTTGATTATACTAAAGTGTTCCACCTTTTGAGTACATTAACGTAAATTTCTTCCAAAGTGATGATTATTTTCTGAATGTTTTCCAAATTATCAGATTGTAATTTACTCTTTGTTAACAGCCTTCGTTAACTGCTGTTAACTGCCTTTGTAAACTGCTCACTGAAAGTCACGCGGGTAATCACATATAAAAAGAGGAAGAGTCTATTCCTCGTAGGAGGGTACCATAACACTCTTGGTATAAAATATAGAATTGTAACTAGTGCTGTTCAATAGGGTAGCTCGACTTTGGAAGTGTGGTATTGTACTCAGTTTGAAAGTTAGAGTTTGACATGATAAATAATGACACAAAATGTTTTCGAATCGCTACCGTTTTTTGAGGAAAAGATTTTAAAGAGTTTAGTTTCAAAATCGTGAACGTTGGAATTTCATTCCGGTGTTCATTTAACACAAACTTATAAAATGTATAACTTACTAAACTTTAACAAAATGTATATGGACACGATGCATGACACACGCACATTATCACTAACTCATTGTGCCATCATATAAGACCTTCATTTAATTCAAAGAGAAATTATACTGAGCAATTTAGCTATATTATGGTGTAATATGTTATACAGTGCAGTACTTTTAGTGCAGTTTTTAATAAACAATGAAAATTGAAAACATTCTGTCACATAATTAGTGTTCAGCAATATTATGGTGTTAATACACCTTTATTTTTGTTTTTATTATGATCTATCAATCTTATTCACAGAGTAAGCTTTTTTGTAATCTTTGACAATTTTATAGTTTTATTTATGGAATACAGTAAAAAAAATACTTATTTTGCTTTTGATGATTCATAATTATAATTTTGATTTGAATATATTTTCTATTCAATGGATCTCATACAAAAGATATTAACTTTATCTGGATTTATTCTTGAAATAGTGAAAAGAATAAGTCAACAAAAGCTGTGAAAATTAAGTATTTCTTTACATTGTTTCAGACGCTCAGATGATATTTTTAAAACTAAATGCTCAGAAGATGGTAAAAGCTATAAATCTAATTTTGATGTCACATCTTATCACATCAAACTCCAGCTTTTACATTGAGTGCAATAGTGATTTTTTGTAGAAATTGATAAAACAAATTTGCCTGTTCTTTAAATGAAGTTTTGAAAGTACCACGTTTTCACGTGTGCTTTCAATTTTTCAATAATTCATACTTTTCTTCATAAAATGAGCAAAAGCAATAGTTCTCTAAATATTTTGGTTCAATATGGTATGAAATTTATGCTTCATCTTCCAGAAGTTGCAAACCGTCTGTTCAAAGTTTTGTTTTTAACCTATAAAGGATATGAATAAAAGTAGATGCCATTATCTTTTTGTAGGCTCAGCTAAATGTAAAAATCGAATCTTTTTCAACGTTCATTCATACAGTAAACTATACATGAAATTATACACTCAAGCCACTTACAGCAAAAACCTGTTGTCTGCTAGGCAGAATATGGCAATATTTCAAATAACTAACGCATTGACGGCTTTTCGCCGCCACAGTAACCATGGCGGGTTTTTTTTTCTTTTTATCTATGAGTAATGAAAATTCAGAATCAAACAGAATAGAATGGACTCTAAAGAAAGCATGATGGTGTTGGTCGCATTTTTTAAAACGAAATATTAGAAACTGAAAAATTAAGATATTCTGAAAAAGATGATGGTAACTGAAAAAGAATAGAAATATCTACGTAAAGGTATTATTTGCGAACTTCTGTCGTTGATATTATTGACGTGTTAAGGCCAAGATGATGATTGTTTCAAGATCGATATCGGTCCTCAATCAAATACTGACATCTTTTATGATCATCGATTTTTCTCTTCGTTTCCTAAAATATACAAATAAATCAGCTCAACATCTAAACTCACCTAGGCAACTCGCGTTTTGATCTGTGCTGTGTTTTTTACTGAAATATTTTTGTATAATCAAAAAGTAAGAATAAAATAAAATTAATGAATGTAAATAGCCTGTCAATTGACGAATCTCCTTTCTGACAGTTTTTGTACTATCATCACAACTCTATCAATCGAGCAATGTAAAGTTTCTCTAAAAGATAATAACTTAGATAAATATATTGAGATAGATAAATAAATTGAGATATATATGAAAGAATTAAGATAAATAAATTGAGATAGATAAATATATTGAGATAAATATGAAAGAATTAATATAGATATGAGATCGATAAATATATTGGGATATATAAATATATTGAGATAGACATGAAAAAATTAAGATAAATATATTGATTTAGATAAAACATTGAGATAGATATGAAAGGATTAATATAGTTATAATATCGATAAATATATTGTGATATATAAATATATTGATATATATAAAAAAATTAAGATAAATAGATTGAGATAGATAAATATATTGAGATAGATATGAAAGAATTAATATAGATATAATGAGATCGATAAATATATTGTGATATATAAATATATTGAGATATATATAAAAACATTAAGATAAATATATTGAGATATATAAATATGAGATAGATATGAAAAAATTAAACTAAAATTATTGAGATAAATAGATATATTGAGATAGATATGAAAAAATCAATATAGATATATTGAGATCGATAAATATATTGAGCTAAATAAATATATTGAGATAGATATGAAAGAATTAAGATATTTATGTTGATATAGATAAATAAATTGAGATAGACGAATTTGACTTCGATATATTGAGATAGTTATAAAAGTATTGAAAAAGATATATTGAGATAGATGTGCAACGATTGAAATGGATATGTAGGGACAGATATGAAATTTGACATAGATATGAAATTGCTGATATATTAGCTACATATATATGAGATATGTTGAATGGAATATATTAATAAATGTACATATTATCCTACGTTTTACGCACAACTCGAAGTGTCATGCATTTTTCAGCAATCCCCGGGTGCTTATCATATCATACTTACACCTGATTAATATTTATATATTGATGCGTATATACGCATATACACACATACATATATTTATTTACTTTCTTACCTATATATCT
>JBBBDQ010000484.1:1715000-1780000 GCA_037127315.1 Ascarosepion bandense
GTGATTATTAGAACTTAGTATGTCCACTAAATTGACTTTCAATGCCATTCTATTACACTGGCTTAATTTCACAGAGGTTAGTGACGTACTCTTTTCAAACCACCTTTAAAGCAAGTTTGGCGTAACATCTGAAAGTTAAATCCGGAGTATATAAATTACGTATGGCTGATCCTTTTTGAAATGAAAATTGTAGGCAAGTCAATAGAGGGTCGTCGGTTTAATACCTGTGTTATGTACGACAAAAATTCCATCTACTCTGCTTCAGTAGAAGAGATATTAAATTAGAAGGACGAATTAATTGGTTAGAATTCACTGCTATGTGATTTCTTCTAACATGAACATGCATTAGGCACAATGAGTGTGGAGTGAATAAAGGATTCGGTTTGTATTTACCGGAAGATTAATGCTAGTAACAGACACAAGATAAAAGTTGTAGAGTACAAAGGCCATAACGTTGTAAGGATTTTTTTTTAATCGTATCACCCCGAGCAAGGCGGTAACGCCACTGATGTGCAGGGGGCTGCGTAATATTGAAAAGATTGGAAAAGAGAAAACCGGAAACCACATCCTAAACAGGGAACAAGGAATGAGCCTCTTCACCTGTTCAATAGACGTGGGTGGAGTGTGAATCGGGCGATAGATATATCTATCTACTCCAATTGAAAAAAAAAGTGAGAAGATTGGTAAAGAGAAAGCCGCAAACCACATCCTAAACAGGGAACAAGGAATGAGCCTCTTAACTTGTTAAATAGACATGGGTGGAGTGTGAACCGGGCGATAGATAGATCTATCTACTCCAATTGAAAAAAAAAACATGGTAGTAAAAGTCCAGTCAAGAGATTTCTGCTAAAATAAAAAAAAAGAATTAAAGAAAGCCAATTAAACATGAAAGGCTTAAAATTTAAAATTAGGCACAAAAAAAAAATTTCAAATAAAAGATTCTCAACTCGACACGAGGGTCTTTTGTTTCGTGCTCACTCAGCCACTTTTCTGTCAACTATTGTCATGCAGAGACAAGTCATTGCTTTTTTTAAAAGATATCTGGTAATAAAACAGAATACATATGCAAATTCATATCTTTTCCAAGGGTACTTGTGTTAACTGAATATAAGCAGCCTCATTCAGAATTCAAATTTGGTTTGCAGATTCTGATTCTATCATTAACTGCTACACTACCTAATATACTGATAAGTTACAATAGAAATATTAAGGCATGTACTGATGCAGGTTTAATTTCTAAATTATAAAAATCATACTCTAGTTGTAAGTATTCTAGAATGAAATAAGGGTTTTTTTTATTAAAATATCTTAAGAAAAAACAAATACCATTTGCAGACAATGCGAAGGCTGTATACTTATTTTAAATCTTTGATTTACAAATTGCTTTATTTTATATGCAGTTTTGTACTTCAAAATGGTTAATTTTGTAAAGCTATATATCTGTAGTGAAATTAAAAATTAAGTAGCATTGAACTTTCAAAAGTACCCCAATCTGTTCTGTATGAGAATAATACAATATATACAAACCCACTTCCAAAAATCTCTGAAAATGAAGAATTTTAGATCAGTTTTGTTATTTATATATTTGAACAAACTTATTTTTGGTAATTAGAATTTCACAACTAATTTTACATGGTAAAAATGTTCTGAGTATTATACGAATATTAGGCAACTGTAATTGTGCTGCATGTTTGAATATGAAAACAGTAAGTACCTCCAACAAAATGTGCATAAATTAAAACAATTTCAAAATTAGAAAGTTTAAAGCCTACATATATATATATATATATATATATATATATATATATATATTCCTGCCAAATGATATGCATTTTGGTAACAAATATTTATCGCAAAAATCATGCCAGTAGAAATAAATATATAATACTGTTTGATTACAAACAGAATATCTACTTAAATATGAGTATCGATCAAAAATAATGTTCTAACAAAGCATTTCATTATATATATATATATATATATATATATATATATATATATATATATATATATATAAAATAAGAGGATACCCCACTCCACTAATGGTTTTCAACTAGCTGAAAAAAATACCATTTGAATCCCTCCGGATTCTCAAAAAAACAACAAGAAAAACATGAAAAAGAAGAAAACATTCTAGCATACGTTTCCACACACAACAAAAACAATCCAGAATTATTCACAAAAATCAAAACCTACATGGAATTACTTAACAATAATGAAAAAATAAACGAAAACTGAAAAACAACCAAAATAATTAACAGCAAACGCCAGACCCAAAATTTAAAAGACATCCTAACCTCATCGAAATTTGAACAACACACAACACAGGGGATCAAAAAAAAAAAAGAAAACATTCGTCCAAACAAATCAGTGGATAATAATGAAAATTACTCCCCTCAAAAATTCACAAAAAATTTATTATTTCATAGAAAAAGTGGACTGACTGTCTATAATAAATGCACCAATTGAAATTAAGTAAAATTACTGAAGTGTTCCGTCAGTTTTGAAACGCCGACCTGTCATTATTTAGCTTCATTAGATCAAAGAGCCAAAGATCAGAAAGCGAGCAATTATTCGTCTTTAAAAGTTAATATAAAGCAACACTGCTAACTTCACAGAACTATTATTAACCTGATGATCCTTCGATTTCAGAACACCTTTTTGGTTATTTGTCCTTAGCGTTTTCGTTTTCGTTTCAGTTTTATTTTCACCATTTTTTTTTTAATTGTAGAATTTTTTTTTAAATATTTTAGTTTTCAGATTTAGCACTATCATTTATCTTATGAATTTGATGTTCATTTTAATATCATTCAAATTGTCTGCATACATATTCACTGACTGCCCTAAAATATTCCTTAAAAATTAAAATATACTTGAAATAAGTAATTATGTTTACTATTACTTCCGAAAAGTTTAATAAAATCTTATAATTATCGGATTTTTGTAGGGTATAAAAAGCTATTATTAATTTTTTTTTTTTTTTTGTTTTGCTTTGTTTTTTACTTTACGGTTTTATTGCTCTGCCTATGTTGTCCAGACTTAATTAGCGTGGGATGTATTATTAATCATTTGAAATAAAATAATGAATAATGCATTCCACCCCCATTCAGTCTGGATAAATATTCTGTGTGTTTGTATATATTTAATACGCAAGCACACAAAGACATGTAAGTCACTTACACACAACACACACATATGTATATACATACACGCATACAAAGTCACGCGCAAACAGTGAGTGATGAATGGAGAATCAGTTTTTCATTTAGATAATATAGATTCATCCAATAATTATTACGTAAATACTTTTATGAGTTCTTTGTTTATTTTAAAGCAAAACCAATATTTTTGTTCAATAAATATGCAGACATATGTGGGGTGTAGCCTTTAAGCTCTACGTCAAAAATATATATTTAGGTATGTTTCTTTGATACCTTTACAAAATATACGGATGAGACAAACTTGTTAACCATTACATCATATTGAATTTCTCGTTCGTGTTAATTGGCATTCATATGCTACACCTAACCTAAGAGACACCATCTGCACTATCCCCAAAAATCTATAACCGTGACAACCTCAGTAGTGTTACCAGTATCACTTATCTGCGGTTGGTCTAATCAACAAGTTTATTAAAATAAAACTACTTTGCAATTAATGTTTCAGAGGAACTAAAGCATAAACAAAAATACACAGATATAGAATAAATCTTTAAAGATAGAATTTTTAAAATATTTTTTAAAAAATCGATTTCAATTTAATTGTCAGCGAATACTAGACTGATTCATCAATCAATCTCTTCATCCGGAATCATGGATATTTACCTCTTCCCTCCAATAGGAAGTCGATGCGACACAAGATCAAGGTTTAATGTGGGGAGCCTGAATGCGTCCGAGCGGGCAGATTACAAAAATTGCCCAGTCCTCGCAACCGCCGTTTTCGCTGACCCCAGTGACGTGTATTGGTCTACCCCTCTTGTGCAATGAGGTGGCGCGGCTTGGAACACTGTTTCCCAGCACCTGGTACCTGTCAGTATTCTTCTTCTTCTATGTGCCCTGTCCCTTCAGGACGTAGGCGATCATGGATCTCCACGTCTCCCTATCCCTTGTGGCTCTTAGTATGTTTGCTCCTGTTGCTCCTGGCAACCCCCGTTCCGTCATCCACCTGATCAGACCCTGCAAATATGTTATCCGCTGCCTTCCTCTGTCTCTCCTTCCTTCTATCTGTCCAGTCAGTATCAGGTTCTCCAGGCTCTCCTTCCTCATTGCATGTCCCAGGAACTTCAGTTGTCTCTTCCTGATGCTCAGCATCAATTTCCTTTTTGTTGCCATTCTTTCTAACACTTCGTCGTTACTTGTATGCTCAGTCCACGATATCCGTAGCATCCTTCTGTAGAACCACATTTCGGCCGCTTCTAGTTTTGTCCTCATTTTCGATGATATTGTCCAGCATTCACAGCCGTATTGAAGAACTGACATCACGTAGCAGTCTAGCACTCTTTTCTTCGTTTCTATTGAGATCTTCCTGTCATTATTATTGTTCTCAAATGCATGCCTGACCTTGGACAATGATAAAACTGAGCGGCATTCCGTCATCGATGACAGAGACGCAACTGAGTGATGATTTCGATCACCACCCACCAGAAAACCCGGAAGCATGAATTGTTACTGTAATGCAGTTTTGTGTTGGTGGGCAAGTTAGCCTCAGCTGTCAATCAACTTAGCCATAAGAAATAAATTTATCACATAAACAAATCAAGCAAAAACACCAAAAGTGGAGAAGACTCGTTAGCAAGGACCCGAAACGGAATGATACGTCATATTTTATGTGTGCACTGCCCATAAATCTTCTATTTCAAAAACCCTCAGTCTGACGTCATTAGAAAGAAACGCTCAAAATAGATACAATTTATTGACTACTGAAATGTTTTTTGTCGAATTTATTTCATTTTTATAATTAGTTTGCTGTGTATGTCAAATTTCTTTTTTAGTGAGTGGGTGGAGATGGGTGCCGTCTCTTACGTTATCACATAGGCTAATGATGCCTATTTACTATCTAATTTCACACTTGTCACATTGTAGCGTGTCCCATTAGTGAGATTTAAGTTCTACCTGATCTGCTTTTCATTAACTGTTTTGTGGAACCGTCTCTCAAGAGATTGCTTCCCCGATCACTACAATCTTTACCTGTTCAAATCAACCGTTATCTTTCCAACATATATCCATAAATTGTATCTCTTACTATGTAATCGTCTACCTTGAGAGAATCTTGGGTCTTGTACAGAGTGAACATCACCATAAAAAATCTATTGATAGACCTATTTACCGCGGACAACGAAGTCTTAATTAATAAGAAAATATCTCCTCAGCCTAACTCTAAGAACAAGGTTTCAAATTCTATATATTTGTACTTCTTTATAGCTCAAAACATTCAACATAAAAATATAGCCATTATTAACGCTTGTTTTATAACTTTCTGTTTGCGCAAAATGTCAATCAAATTTTTTCTTATGAAGATATTTATATAAACACCAATAAAAAGCGTGGGTGGACAAGTCAGCGTATACTAGACTGACTCAACAATCAATCTCTTCATCCGGAAGCATGAATTGTTACTGTGATGCAGTTTTGTGTTGGTGGGCAAGTTAGCCTCAGCTGTCAATCAACTTAGCCATAAGAAATAAATTTACCACATAAACAAATCAAGCAAAAACGCCAAAAGTGGAGAAGACTCGTTAGCAAAGACCCGAAACGGAAGGACAGATCATTTTTTACGTGTGCACCGGCACCGCTCATAAATCTTCCGGTATAAAAGCCCTCAACGAAGGTTAGAATTCTCTCTGAAGTTCTTGTTTCGGTTCGGAGTGATCCTACTATGGTTCATGCTATGTACATTGTTGATTTTCGGTCATGTTCAATTGTTGGCTGAAAAACTATCAAACAATTTTTTGATGAAACTATGATTGGTTACCTCCAGAAATTGCCTGACATTTGTAAAATGCATTTTTCTTTCTTTTAATGTAAAAAAATAAAAAGCTTACAAAGCTCAAAACTTTTTTGCATTCTTCTTTTGTTTTCGGAATACCTTATGGCCAAGGCTGTATTTAGTTAATACAGCGGCTTTGGTATAAGATATAAAGGAGCTTTAAACTAAGAAAACATATCAAAATTATTAAAACATAAAATTAGCCAATCATTACCTCGTGATGATGATGTATTGTCTTAACCACTTAAAGAAAAGATCCGAAGAAAATTCTAATTTATTAAGTATTGACAATGTATTACTTCCTTTTTAGTTAAAACGAGTAAACCCGTGCCGTCGAAAATGACAGCAAAATATTTATACCGAAATGCCGTCTAAAATTACGGTAACATATATATATTGATGTAGCGTACCATACATTGAATATCTTACATTAAAACACAAAAAACAAACAAATAATTTAAACCTCTGAGCGAGAAAGGATGGATACACGCACGCACACACACACACACACACACACACACACACACACACACACACACATATATATAAATGCACGACGGTCTTTATAATAATAGAAATGATTGCAACATAGATATTTTATTATTCGATATAATTATTTGTAAAAAGATTAAATAATAAGTCAGTCAGTTAAGTGCCATACGTGAAACACGCTTGGGCGATTATGTCTCTCGAAAGAGACATGACTGACTGGGCAGAAGATTATCCCGCAGTAGGTTGCCATTCCTTTCTGCGGTAGACTGGTAGACTATAGAACCCAATCTGTCCTGATATTTAACCCATAACTGGAAGGAATGGCCGGATTAATACCTTTCCCAAGGGTATTTTCGCGTAAGTGAATGCAATGAATTCAGCTGGAATTCGAATTCGGCTCCTCGATTTGTTTTTCCGAGCCGATAACCAATGCACCACAACGCACAAATAATAAGGCACTGTCAAAAAGAGAACCTGCAGCAAGAGGTTTCATAACTTGTACTAAGGGGAATGAATTGAGCCGACACCGCCTTGCTATGGTCTCTCTAATAAACTGAGCCGACGGTGCAACACTATTGACTCCCTCCCATGAGCGTGACAGGATATATATATATATATATATATATATATACATACAGACAACAGTCTTCATTATTAGAACGGCTGTCTGATCCGTTGAGATTTTATTACTGGTTGAATCGTCTGACGGACGGACACGGATCTTATTACAGTATATTATATTTTAATAATCTTTTCCCATAGTGTTAGCATTTTGCTTAAAGTTGATAATATTTTTGATATGAGGTGAAAACTTGATATATTTCCAACCTAATTCAATGAAATATTTCTTTCTGAAAATTATAATTTATAATTTGTTTAAAGAAAGAAAAAAGATGACGCTAGTTTAAACTGACGCCAGAGGATATAAAAACATGTTAAACGATATATTAATTGAACATAAGCGATAATCCACAGTGTTTTGCCAACAAATACGACACTTATTTTTAATAATATAATTAGTGCTAATGATGCCAACAAAAAACAAAAAACATGTTAAAATACTGTTTATTTCGTTTCTTTATAAAAAAAAGAAATGTCCATTAAAAATACAACGGCAGTTTGTATGCAGGTTTGTATTTATCAATGACTGGCTTATTGCTTTTAATATCTTATAGTAGCTCTTGCTGTTATACTATTATCTGTCGATTTGGACAGATGTCCAAAGTTCTCAAGGATGACATATTTCATAAATCTACGTTTCATTGATAACAACAAAGTAATAATGGGAAATCAATAGTCTTTCAATAAAAAATGAATTCTTCTGCACCCACGCATAGCTGTAGTACTTTTCCTTTTCCTCTCGACTCTTCACAGATTTTGACGAGCAAAAATAGATTGACAGTCACGGGTTAAAAGTTTGTCTAACGCCATGAAATCTTTTCAACCTCTAAACGGCAACGTGAATATAATACGTGGCCAGATTTGTACATACTGTGAACAAAAAAAAAAAGAAAAAAAAGCTTAACCACCACATTTGTGTGAATTGATCATAACAGAAAAAAATGCATTTTTGTATCCTTTTTTACTAATATTTGAGTATAACAATCCTTGTATCCAAGAAGATGCTTCTCTACTGTGCAGCCGACAAAAACAAACAACGCTCATGCACGTAATAAAATATATAAAAATGACGACAATTTATCCATCGCACATGGTATTCTACGATACTGCTAATTATGGCGTAAAGTGTGATCTCCTTGATAAAATTCAAAGAATAATCAGCAATATTATTAGTCCTGATCTGATACTTTAATAGTAATTTTTCGGATAAGCTCTTCGCTATGGTACCTAGACGTTATGAACTTATACGCAGTACTAGACTGGCGTCGAGCTCTCATCAATTTACAATTGAACTGGCTAGATGCAACCATAAATTATATCCTAACATTTTATTTTCTCGCATTTCTCACTTGTGGAACTCTCTTCCGTCTCCATGCTTTTCCGAAAACTTTTATTTGGAAAAAAATAAATGCAATTTCTTTGCTATCTATTGTCCTGAAGACTTTTTCCTCTTTCTGCTCATTATTAATGTTTCTGTTCCTAATTCTTCCACGCCCTTTAACCCACTTCCCTCGTATCTTAATGCATTTACTGCCTTTCATGGGCTGGTACCGATTTAAAAATTTAAAATAGCTAAATATTCTAACTTCAAAATAGTTAAATGGAGGATTTTTGTTATATTTTTTTTATAATAAAGTGAAATTTGGACAAATGATTGGTTAATATTCTTTTTAATTCTTTCCTTGAATCTAGATTTTGCTTTTATATCGAGCAATGATATTTATTTAAGTTTCGTTCATTTCAAATTTGATTTATGTTTTCTCAGAAAAGGACGTCCATACATAAGTGGAATAAAACCTCACTTTTTGAGAAAGTGTTTTAATCTCGCAATCCTTGTCCCAAATCATTTGTATTGCGGGTATCTAGTAAGATGAAAATTGGATCATCTTGCTTGTCATGAAGTTCTATCTCGAAGAACTGGTGTTGTGCGAATTGGGAATTGTGATGGCAGGTAATTTCATGGTAGACAAATTTGAAGATTTCGACAAGGCGTTTGTCTGATATATTGGCAGGACCAGGCATAATTCTCTCACTCGCATCTTTTCCGATGAACTTATGTGTTGCATATAAAACTTTCTTAGCTATCTTTTTATTTGACAATATTAAATATCTTCAGTTTTCACACCTCTTCTAAATGCAAATCCTTACAAAAAGAAATTGGTTTCCTTACTTATAGATATTTACTAGCATATCAAAGCTTCAAAAGTGAGATTTCCTATGAAGATCTAACTCACTACACGTTCGAATCGTTTAGGGAAACTAGCTTGCTAATCTACAAGGTGCGCAATTTAGTTGGTTATAACAATAAAAAAGATAAACAGACTGAAGTGGATATAATTGACGGTTTTGTATTAGTATCTTTTTAACATAATCAATATTTTAATGTAAAATTTGGAATAATAAAAATGTTTTACCCACAGAAACAAAATACACGTACACATTAACATATAAAGATAGTACTTACGACCGGCCACATGCTGACAGTCCCCAGAACTATGGATAACCGAATATCCACTTAAATAATCCACCGTTATCAACAGGGAAACTTGAAGAGAGAATTCTGTTCCCCATAGTCTCGGGGACTTTTAGTCAGCATATGGCCGGTCGTAAGTAGTATCTTTATATGTTAATGTGTACGTGTATTTTGTTTGTGGGGGTAATACATTCTTATTATTCCCAATTTTACGTGCAATGCATTAAAATAATCGTTATGTTAAAAAGATACGAATACAAAACTGTCAATTTTACCCACTTTAGTTTGATTAAATGGATATATAAATAACTTTTCAACAGAAGGATGATGAGGACACCATGGATGAAACATGCGAGCAATGACAAGGTTTTTGAGAGGGTGGAAACTGATACTTAACATCAGGGAAAAACAGCTGGGGCATATAATAATAATAATAATTATAATTATAATAATATTTTGAGACATATAATGAGGAAGGAGGGCTTAGAGAACCTGATGTTCATGGGACGCATAGAGGGGAAGAGAGACAAGGTAAAACAGTGCACGACATACCTGATGGACTTGAGCAGATGGATGGTGGAGCGGAGATTGACTGGAATAACATGAGAAGGGGTACTAAGAGCAACAAGGGATAGGGAACAGTGGAGGGCTATGATCGTCTACGTTCTGAAGAGACACGGCTCACAAAAGAAAATATCAATAACTTGACCCGCTAAATTTTATTCTACATCGAATTAAGGATTTAAACAAAATTAAGGCTCATGTACATCAAGTGCTATGAGGTGACTTGACGAATTATAAAAAAAAAAGCAAATTTTTACGTGTTACAGGTTAAATTCCATATACATCTGCTTAAGAAGGTGATCGTTACGCTGAAACCAATTATCCTGCTTTGTAAAGGTGTAGCAAACTGACTTATTATCTAATCGGCACCTGTCTTGAAACTTAGCTTGTAATTCAATATTAGGCTGGAGAGAAGAGAGGTAGAAACTAACTTACTGAATACGAGATTTGAAAGTATTTATCAGATTCTTCAACAGACGATTCTGCCAAAGGATGCCATCTATATTCTTATTTACAAGTAGATTTATTTACAAGAAATATTTTTATTTACCAAATGGATTTAGAAGCAGACAAATAAAATGTGCCACGTCTTAGATGTTAAAACTCAGTGAAAGTCGGGCTTGCTGCCACATCACGGAGAAAACCAATCCTTTAATCTCTTAAGGTCTAAGTGGCATTACATGTACTTGGACAAGATAGGCTGACAGAACGCAACCATCTTTGAGATGGTTTGTGTTCAGAGTTTTCCTCCTTCTAGTGATTTACAGCCAAATTTCGTTGAAACACCTGTCCCCATACGACCACCTAAGTTAAGCAACGTCAGTCTAGTCAGCATTTAGATGGGTATCACTTGGGAAACCATGTACTGTAAGCTTTACTGTGTGAGAGTGGTGCAAAATGGCTCGAAGTTGTTAATCGGAGAGCTGTGTTCCAATTCCAGTTAGGTTCGTTATATTCACCTATGCGCAAGTACCCTCAGAAAGGTATTAACCCACCTCGTTTACCTCCAACTCTTGGTTAATTAGTTAGACTAAGCCATTGATATCCTAAAAAATAAAATAAATAAAATTGCGTACAGAATATTTAGATTCCGACTTTAAATAATCCATAAGGGTGTTGATATGGTGATTTTTAAGCGCAGCTTACACATGGCACAGGGCCGAAATTATGAGTTACCCAGTGAAGATCGAACTCACTTCTAATGTATAATAGGTTCTATCGAGACTAGCTTGCTAACCATTACACAACATCGAGGTATCCAAAGCGATTTTCAAAGCGCAGCTTAGAATGTGACACAAGGCCCAGAGTATAGGACTCTCAGTGTGGACCGAACTCGCTACTCATGTGTAATTCTTGCTAACCATTACACTATGCCGAGGTACCCATAGAGGTGCTGGTATGTTGCTGAACAAAAACTACCATCAGTGAATGTCTAAATGAACGCCATTTTATACTAACGCTTCGTTATTGTTAAAACATTTTGTGGAAAGTCAACATTCGCCTCTTTTACCATATTTAACTCCTCACTCACTCGGTTTCAGTCTCGTCAACTTGGCGAAAAGCATGAAAACTGGAGCAGCCGTATATGTCAGCACATGTGCAAAGACCTATGTCATAACGTTGTTTTCTGATCGATAGCAAGGCGAATTCAATCGATAAAACCTGTACCGACTTACACGGTCAGCAGTGCAGTCTGTTGTCCAAATGGGCCATAGTAGATTCTGTTCACCTTTCGGCTGCATTCATGTGGCGGGTTTTTATTTTAAGGTCAATTTGAAAATGAATGCAGCATTCAGATCGCACTGGAGACTTCATTGAGATAATCACATACTTATCAAAGCCATGATGAATTCCCCCAGCTGTTGTCTCTTTGTGTCACGTTCACACATAGAGACTTCTTTTCCACCTGATCGAAAAGAGAAACATGAGAATACCACAAGGCTATATTTAGAAATAAAAAGGGGTAGGTACTGAATAATGTGCAGGGTCTGTTTTTTTTTTTTGTTTTTTGTTTTGTTTTACAGGTTTTCTTTCTTTTTTTCTTTTTTCTTTTCTTAATTCATTTGTTTGCGATCAACATTACTTAGTGGGGTCGTTTTTCTCTTCAATCTACATATCAACGTTTTCACCTGAATAAAATGAGCATTTTTACCCAACTAGTTCACTGAGACGCTGAAATAAAGATAACATCTGTGCTATATAATCATAGTATCGTGTGCTTGGCAAAGTCGATCGAATTATGTTCATTCATTTACATAAATGTACCAAGTCACTAATATCTACTGGTAGCGAGTGAAGCCTTGGTATAATACCAGCTGTTTTGCAAGTTTATTTTGAAATGCGCATGTAAGGAAAGGGTTGTGTTTTAATAACTCTCGCATTATTTTCCTTATAGATAAGTTGTCTCGGTCACTTTATACAGGTCTTCTTTATTAATAGAGATTAATGATACTGTTACCATATGATGCTTTCAAAACAATTTGTATTAAATACAAGTGCCGGTATTATTAAACTACGAGTGTACTCTTGCCGTCAAAAAAGATGGCAAAATATTTAAGAGGATTATTAGCTGTTTTATCACAGGTCATCGCCCCCTCTTAAGCGTGACAGGAGAGAATATATATATATATATATATATATATATATATATATATATACGCTATGGTCTTTATTAAAATATAGAGAATAGATAGATAGATAGATAGATAGATAGATAGATAGATAGATAGATAGATATTATAAGGAAGGGAAAGAGCAAATAGAACTTTCTAACCAACCATGAATTTCATTTAAATTTTCTAAAATAAATCATTTTCACTATTAGTTTTAAAATATCACCCAAAAAAATACAATAATGTTCTGAAACATGATTTTTTGTAGTGATATGATGCTTTTATAAACTATTGTAATAACAAAATTGCAATATTAAGCTCTATTCAGTATGAACACTTTTTATAAGAGTAAATGCAACGAACAGTAGATTTTTAATTTATCTGTTTTTCACTTCCTTATAAAATTTAACTCCCATCATGGTAGAGCACTAATAACATTCATTTTTATTTTTTTACTCTTTGGAAAAAAGACAAATTTCGGAATCTCTCTTAAAAACATTCCCAGCCCAAACAAACAGGAATATTTCGTGAAACTTGTTTACAAAATGAAGGATTTAATTAGAATGATGAAATGGAAAGATTATTCCTTCCTTAATAATTATAAGTTTTCTAAAGAACCCGAACCTTCTGGATTCAAAAGCATATAAACCTCATCAGTAATTGAAAGATTATCTGGTTTTGTAAATGATTTATTAGATATAATTAATAACATCTCTTTTAACATACGAAAGGATAATTTTCAGAGACACATTGACTATATCGTTTTAAACATAAAAACATCAGACAAATGTTTGTTGAGCCTGACACAACATCTAATTTCTATAAAATTACAACTGAAGATTGTGTTACTTTAATTTAAAAAATTAACTGAAAATTATAAAAAAGTGAATAATAACTCACTTAATTTAGTTGATAAAATAAATACAAGCAAAACTATTACTGACAAATTCAAAATTACTAATAAATTTAGCAAATTTTGTACTAAAGTAGCTTACATAACTTTAAAAGACCACAAACCTAATTTTAAGACCAACCTTCCCACGAGAATAATCAAACACACCAGGCCAGAAATCGGTAAAATCAGTACAATTATTCTGGAAAGGATTAATAAACAAATTAAACAGAACCTTTGATTACAATATTAGACCAATGCATCTGATGTCATCAAATGGTTTTGCAATATTACAGATAAAAACAATTGATTTTTTAATCCATAGTTGATTATTGCCCATCAATTTTCAATGATCTTTTTAATTTGACATTGAAATTCGCCACACATTATTCAAACTTAACTAAGGATGAATATGATATAATGACCACCACGGCATCTGTCCTTATCCACCACTAAGAACAATGGACAAAGAATAATCCAGGTGATCAGTTTGACATTAAAATGGTTCGTTAAACTCTGCAAAAGCTTCTGACCTTATTGGTTTATTTGCTTTATATATCCTCACAGAACACTATGACAGTAACACACATGACATAGGGTTATATAGAGATGATGGCCTTTCCCACATTTTAAAACTGATAAGATTAGACAATTAATCCATCGAGAATTTAACAGTCTAAACCTAAAAGTAATAATCAGCATTAATTTAAAATTAGTAAATTTCCTCGATGTAGCACTGGACTTAGTATGTTAAATAATACTTATCAGCCATACATAAAATCTAACGCATATCCATTATACATCCATCCTAAGCCTAATCACCCATCCGCGAGTATAATCAAACATTTACCCTCCTCCATAGAATATAAAACTTACCCAGTAAAGATGTATTTTTTAAACATAGCGATTTTTATAATAATGTCCTAAAAATAGTGGCTATAAAATTCATAACATCAAATACATAAAACAATATAACAGAAAAAATAGAAATAGAAAAATAATTTGGTGTACACCAACATTTCACCAAATGGTTTGCACTGAGTTAGAGCAGATGTTCCTTATATTAATCAAGAAACATATTCCTAGTAATAATCCTGTAAGTAACATTTTTAATAAAAATACTATTTAATTAGGTTATAGTTTTACAATTAATCTAAATAAAATATTACCGATCATAATAATAAAATCTTAAATGAGCACGTAAACCAAAGTAACAATAACTATTCCAACACTGAAAATAATAGTAATACAAATTTATGTAATTGTCGAAATCATAACAATTGCCCACTGGAAAATTGGTGTATAACAAATTCTATTGTTTTCGAATGAACTATATCATCTAATGAAAACACAAGTAATAAAAAAGTTTACATTGCTTCTACTAAGAACACTTTTAAACAGAAACGGTATATGAATTTAACTTCCTTCAAGAATAACGCATAACGAAACCAAACATCCCTTTCTGCGTTTTTTTTGACAGTTAAAAGAAACAAAGCAACCCCAAAGTAAAATGGAAAATTCTGAAAAAAAAAACAAGAAACTGTAAATCATTCTATGACATTTGCCCTCTTTACCTGAATGAAAAAGCTGCATATTATATTTCTTAAAAATAAAGTGCTACTAAACTATAGAAATTAATGAACAATATTATGTAAACACCGTAAATATTTCACTTTAAAATTTAATTATGATATTCATTTGTAACTTATGTTCTAATATTAGATATCAATAATTTTATTAAAAATTAATGACCACACAATATTTATTTGTTTTTCATAACTCCAATATACTTGAGTATATCATAATTACTTAATTTAAATTTTAGCATGAACAATTAATCTAGCTCCTTTCAGTAGTTCAACAATTTAATTTCTCCAAAAGCCTAAAATTTAAACTGTTGTCCAAAACCACTTTCTACACTTCTGAATAATGTGTTCTTAATATGTATCTCCCTCATACAGATAAAATGTATCATTTTATCATGACATAATTCAACAACTCACCTTCATACGATCTAAATATTCAAGTTTATAGTTCAACCTAATTCTCACTTTTGCTTGAGTAAGACAAACACACACATAATCATATTATTTAACTTTTTCTAACCACCCCTCCTTAACTTTCTAAATAACCATGAACTCATTTTATATTTTCTCAAATAAATCATTTTCACTCGGCATTCATTGACCGAGCTGTCAAACATTCCACTCACCTGAAAACCGTCGCAGTGTACAAAGGCCGAAACGTTGTGAATATGGCAACAAAAATGAGGACAATAGTTCGAACAATATAAATAATGTAAATAATTACAATACCTAATCTCAGAAATATAATAAATATGTGTAAAACACATTTTGAACAATGAAAACTAAATTTTACAATTTCGCTAATTTTTATTACTTTTTAATATTCAGCGCTGTTTACTTTTGGCATATCGATAAAAACACCCGGAACCTGTGTTAATTTTACTGTAATATCATTTAAATTATTCGTAAAAAGAATGGTAACAATTCTTTTATAAAAAAAAAATTGTTTCATAAAAATTATATTATAAAAATTGTATTATAAAAATTGTATAGATCCGATATTTTGAGGGTTTAAAATGTTAACAGAATAGTCGCTGTTTTAAAGTTTATACTGTATCTCTACTTCTTTGATTATTTAACTATTCCACTGCTCTGTTAACGGGACTTATAATATCCTGACTCTCCAATCAAAAATTAAGAATCCCACGGGTGGATGCTTGCGAACGGATAAAGATGAACAATGTTTACCTGTAGATTCAAATATAAGCAAGTGTTTATTAATCAATTCAAATATAATTTAGACACAAAATGACCCAACAGGTGTCGACATATCTTAAAAGCCAATTACTCAGTCCAGCTTATTTTGCACATGCAGTTCACCTTATGTATAAAATTTTATTGCTTTCGATTTACATTTTTCTTTTACGGATTTTATATCTCAATCAGGAAATTAACTATTATTTAAGAAAATCATCAAAGAAGCGATGATCGATTCTAAAATTTAAAGCAATGGCTGTCCTTTTTAAAATCTAATTAAAAAACAATCAATTGAATAATGGCTTAATAGATATGTCAGTTTACTGTCTATTTCTATATTGTGAGATCTAATATCCGTGGGCTTTCATCGGGTTCACTTATTAATCATTCGGCACCTTTATTTTGGCATAAATAAATAAACAGATATTACTTATATCACCGCCTCGGTTCACATGTGCATAAATACTAACATGCATATACATATGCATATAAACCCACATGACAAAGTTTGTCTCGCTAGAACTATTACAACTGAGTAGTGAGTTCGATCCTAACTGGATGTCCCATATTTTCGGCCTTGTACCACATCTAAGCTGCACTTAGAAAATATTCACACAGGTAATGTTCGAAGACTTCAATGTTCGAATTTGTAGTCTAGATATTAAGGAGAAAATAACTTAAAACAAATACACAGTGATGACATGGTTTCCCTTGTCATTTCTGTAAATATTTTCATGGCAATTTCTCTGATGATATCTCCTCCTTGGCACCCCGATTGCATGAATTTGGACGTACTACTAAATTGGCAAGTAGGTCTCACGGTTTTAATTTTGGATAGATCTAACCGTAAATTCTATTCTAATAGTTTCTTTTTTCCCACTTATCACTTGTGGAACTTTTATTCTGTTTTGCTTCCATACAACCTCCAATTTTCAAAAATTTAAATGCAACGCCAAACGCCATTTTCTTTCTTTCCTGAAACCTGTTTTTATCGTTTTTCCTTCTTTTCCAATCTCAGTAACCCCCTTGCGTCTTAGCAGCATTATCGCCTTGCATGGCGCGAAATGATAAAAATACATGATTAGTTAAAATGAATGTACATGAATATAGGGATCGTCAAAACTAGACGGAATTAATATGGTCTGAGTGTGGATATATGCCTGTCGTTGGGGATTATTTGTTTAGTACTTCAGATTTCTATCAAAGGTGAGTTTGCTAAACTGGTGAGGGTATTGCTTCCTGGAAACAGTTTACTCGGCGCATCAAATTCCACGGCGTGGGTGGCCAAACATCTCGTTCAAGACTCACTGATATGTGCGCCGCTAACTGATTATTCATGGCAACAGCTTGCACATGAATCTAGAGTATACTTTTCTGTGTTTAATGTATGATGAAAATAAAAAAAAGTCTCATAAATAGCCTTAAAGACCAAGATACACATAAACACATATAGTGTCAAGCCTCACGTGATATTCATACAGTATATTGGAAAAAGAGAAGCAACGCTTACTTTGACGTTGCTCGTAAACGCGCGTTAACTCACACTGGTTTAACATTTTTAGAGGTAAAGCAAGAGGAACGCAGGTTCAATCCCTGTCGGAGAACACACTTTATTTACTATGATCTCTGGAATGCGCAGGCTGATAGTTGTAATATACTCTGTTTAACAAATGAAAATAGGGCGCCTTTTTCAAATATGAAGCATTTACTATAACAACATCTGAAGTAATAAAAATGTCGTATAGAAAATAAATCCATTAATTCTTCAGAAATATATACAAACAATAACAAGTTTTGTTAAATTCAACCTGCCTAGATATTCCATATACATACATATATGCATACATACATACATATATATATATATATATATATATATATATATATATATATATATATATATATATAACAGTATCAGAAATAATCGCTATTGTGATTCAATTGATAGACAAAAGATTTTCTCAAATGTTTCTAATGACAACTTCTGCTAATCTCTGCCATATTTTATCAACAAACCTCATTATTTCATTAGGCTCTAGTTTTCTGATTTTTTGTTACCGCGTTTACTGTCCATATGAAAATCCTTTGCTTCATTATTTATCATTTCTTCTTACTATGTTTGCTGCTGTATTTATACTTACTGAAATTCACACCAAATTATCCCGGTTGAGTTGACCTTTGCGATCGCCCTAAATTTGGACAACTTGAATACAGTGTGGAATCTACGTTCGGGCTTACCTGAATAAATAAGCCAAAACAGATTTTTATTTATTTTTTTAGATTAATTAATTGTAAGTACTTCGAATATCATCTGCAATTGCAAAACGGGAATAACTCCCTGAATTTTGGTATTTTTTTATTCTGGAGGTTGGGGTTGTTGCGAGGTAAGCTAAACAAACTTTAATTTAAAATTTATAATTTCAAAGGAGTTCCAAAAATTTAATAAAGAAAACTTTGATTTGAAATTTACAATTTCTTGGAGTGAATTAATATTTTCGATAAGTAACATTACATTATTTGGGGTGAAGTAACAGAAAAGATCTTTCTTCTGTTTTGAAGATGATTTTGTTTTCAAGCGATTTTGTTCACGTTGTTCATTATCATGTTTTGCACTCATGACTCACAGCTGAGCAACATCGAGTCTGGTCAGTACTTAGGTGGCGGCGGTGGCACTTGAAAACTGAAACACATATTTGTGTTAAACACAGACTCTTGTATGTAGAAGTCTATGTATGCATTTTGACACATACACTTATTCATATGAACAAATATGTGCAAATCAATATTCATACACGCTTGTAGTTAGCGAAGTGAACATTAATATGCATACACAAAAACAATGTTATCTTATTTTTTTAATATTTTTGTATAAGATGGTAAAAAATCCCACTTTTGTAAGCAAAATAAGAAATTGATATTAGTTTTGTGATTTTGTTTTTAAAGATAATTTGAAAAAAAAAACAGAAAGAACAATGATAAAAAGAATGTAGAAAGAAAGAAAGTGAGGATAAAAATAGGATGAAGAAAAAATAAAGAAAGGATGAAGAAAGAAAGAGCAAAATTAGGAAAGGATGAAGAAAGAAAGAAAAAAAGAAAGAAAGAAAGAATGAATGAATGAATGAAAAGGATGAAGAAAGAAAAATGACAGGATTAAGAAGGAGTGAAAAGTATGAAGAAAGGTACTGTAAATAATGTCAGAGATTATATCATTGTGATATGATTCTGCCCGTGTTTTACCATAAGACTATTCGAATCGTGTGTAGCAGAGAGAGTCTCCAGTTATCTTGACTAGTTTCTTCTAGTGAATTAAGGCTTTCTGATGCAGACAGACTACATAATGTTGCTCAAAATATGAATGATTATAAAACGCGCACTTGCAATAAAACTTCCAAAGGTTGTAAGTGAGGAAAATCCTGTGTTTATGTCTAAGGATACTACGCCTCCTTGGCCTTACACTCTCGGCGGACCTCAAATGGAATGACTATATTGAATCCATTGCCAAATCTGCTGCTATGAAAGTGGGCTCCCTGTGCAAGGCCCGGAAATTTTTCCCACCTGAAACTATACTGCACATATACAAATCTACCATCCGCCCGTGTATTGAATATTGCTGCCATATCTGGTCGGGTGCCCCTGCTGCTCTCCTTGGGCTTCTTGACAAAATACAAAGGAGGATCTGTAACGTGGTTGATACTGACTTGGCAGACCGGCTGCAGCCGCTCTCACACCGGCGTGATGTAGCTTCCCTGTGCCTCTTCTACAAGTACTCTCATGGCTCTGCTCCGATGAGCTTAGATCACTGGTGCCGCCTAAGCACGAATTTACACGAGATACTAGATTAGCAACTAGGTCCCACCCTTTTACAGTTAAACAAATAAGATGTAACCGTAAATTCTACTCCAACAGCTTCTTTTCTCGCGCTTCCCGCCTGTGGAACTCCCTTCCACAAGTCTGCTTTCCCGACAGTTACAATCTCCAGCTGTTTAAATGTAGGGTCAATAGACACCTCCTATCACACTAACTCCCAACTATTCTCACAACACTCTCATCTACCCAACCCTCATTCTCGGTATCCACACCCGCCTATCACCTACCCTCTGTCATTTCCTATGTTTAATCAGCCTTTCTCCACTCTACGTAGCCCCCTGCACAGTAGTGGCAGTGACATGCCTTGCTCGGGGTGAAACGCTTATAAAAAAAAAAAAAAAATATCATCTGGAATTTCAGTGAAAATATGGTGATCAGATACAATATCCCTAGAGATGATCAATGCGACGAGAACAATACATCTGAGGGCTACCCGGATCCACGCACACATGAAGAAGGTCGGAGATCACAACGGCTGAAACCTTGTAATAACAACAGCAAAAATGAGGATTTTAGTCTTCATGTAAATAATGATAACTCCTCAGCTCAGAAATTCAGACAGTTTTAAAATTATTTTCGAAATAAAGTTCTTAATTCTTGACTGTGGTGATCATTTACTAATTGTCTATACTGCTTCTACCTATGGAGTGAATGCCACTTTGAGAGACTAAGCACAAGCGTAAAGGCTAAATCACATTTTAAAAATGGGTTAAACACAAAGTTCAATGAAACAATTGCTACATATGATTTAGTAATTCATTTTTATATATGCTTTATCGTGCATAGTATGACGTTCATGACATTCACTTAAGTTCCATACATGATACACGCTTGGGTGATCATGCCTCTCCACAACTTTCTCACCTAAATAACTGTAAGACTTTCAGTTAATTGCCATGCGTGATAATTGATTTTCTAAGGGTAACTTAGATGTAGCACAAGAGCGAAAGTATGGTGTACTCAGTGATGAGCTAACTCACTACCCAGTTGTAATAGACTCTAGCTAGGCAAGCTTGCTAACCACTGCATCACGCCGAAGTGCCCAAATTGCCGTATATGATACCCGCTTGGGGGATCATGTCCCTTTCGCGACATGACTGACTAGGCAGATTTTTCTGCAGTAAGTTACGATTTCTTTCTGCGGTTGACTAGTTGCCACCCAAGGGTATAGTATCCAGTCTATCCTGCTAATCAACTCATAGCTGAAGAGAGAAGAGATTGATTAATACCTTTTCCAAAGGCATTTGCCTGTAAGTGCATGTGCATGTGCATGCAACGAATTCAACTAAAATTCGAATTTGTTTCATTCACTTACGGGTAAACACCCTTTCGAGGAACTTTGTTCTAATACAGATGTTTTGAGTTCATATGACTAACGAATCCGTTTTCCTTTTCTGGTGTTCTTTGCGCCTCCATTCTCTATGATCAGGTCATTCTCAACGCACTTATTTCTCTCCCCAATCTGGTTTTCATTTTTTAAAGTTTGCTGATATAACATTAGTTCTTTTTTCAATTCCTTTTTCAATTTCTGACTGTTATACTTACCTTTCTTTACCGTGTAGAGTCCACTTGGCCTTTGATAGTCAAATTAGGACAGTTTATGATGATTATTATTAATATTATCTAATTGTCTTCTGTTTCTCTCTTTTCCTGTTTCTATCTGTCTGACTGTCTCTTTCTCCATTTCTCCCATCATAAAATTCGGTGCTTAACATTGTAATTGATTTTGCTTTCTTTGTTGCAAGCAAGCATCATTACACACTTATTGGAAATATAATCTACAATGAAATTCCACGATTCTTCAAACACCAAATACTGCTTATTAACTCCCACCATATTGCTTTTTTTTTAGAGTTTTCCCGACATGTACTCGTCTCCAATAATCTGAATGAGAATTTTCTCATAATTTAAATAATATAATATTTTTCATTCAAATGTGAGAGCATGTTATGACTATTTGAATGGGGACATCCCTTTTTTTCTTTTATATTTAATCTAGCAGAAATAAAATGACCAGGACTTTCTGATATATATATATATATATATATATATATATATATATATATATATATATATATATATATATATATATATAAAATGACCAGGAACTTTTATTATCGTTTTTGGGTTGTTTTTTCATCAATATATTCGTCCTCTGGCTTTATTGTTTTAGGCATTTATTTACCATGAAATAGTTCCGAAGATAGATAGATTGAAATAGATGTCTTTTGTAGACTTTTTCCAATAAATGGTATTGTACCCTCAATTTGTGAACAGAAATTCACATGTAAATTTTATCGTCCATTCGAATGAAATTTTTTTTAACTTCAAAAATTAATTTTAATATTCACAGAAAAAACTGCCAATAATTTTCCAGTGTGGTTAGCGACATATTTTAAGACACATAAAATCGTATGACTGTTCTTTATGTTTACTTGTTTTATCCTATATTTTACGCTGTTTGCTTAAAATAAATGTTACTTATTCATTTTGAAGAATTTCATTTGCTGACCCAGTCAATCCATTTCTTCTAACTACGGTAAAGACTCATATATAGCTAATGTATCTTTCATTGTAATAAATATTCATGTCATATTATTATAGTGTAATGAGGAAGGAGGGCTTAGAGAACCTGATTATCACGGGACGGATAAAGGGGAAGAAGGACAAGGGAAAGCAGCGCACGACATATCTTATGGAATTTAACAGATGGAATGTTGAGCGTAGATTGAATGGAATAACAGGAGAAGAGATATTAAGAGCAACAAGCCAGAGGGAGAAGTGGAGAGCAATTATCACCTACGTCCTGAAGGGATACGGGACAGAGATGATGACGATGATGATTATTATAATAGTTCCTGAAGGGGAAATCTTTTATAATTTAATGCACTTTAATCCTTTTCCTCCTTAAATCTTATATATATATTTTATATAGTGTGATCTTCTTACTTAAAACTCATATGTTCTTCATTTCCGATGAAAACTTTCACAGAATATTTAAGTTATATGTACTCGATTTATTTTGCATCACACCGACGCGTGTTGAAATCCTCATGGTATTTAGTATTGCTGACATTTTGGGCTGATATTTAAAACTCTAAAATTCTCTATTGTGCTTCTATTTACAGTGCTACTACCGTGCATTATATTTTACCAGAATGAAATATATATAAAACTTAATGAAAGATATGCAAAAAACAATGTAGAATGTTTATTAAATAAGTACTTGCTATTTTTTCACATAAAGTTAATGAAAATTAATTTTACTAACCTATGAACTCTAGTAAAACCAATAGTACTTTGTAACCCCTTATCTGTTTGCACTTCTCCCCAAAAATGTAGTTTCAATCGATCAATATATAGCTATTTTAGAGCGTGAGACGGACAGAATAACAGAAGTTACAAAATTTTATATGCAGATGGAGAAGAAAAGGCATCAGTTTAAACTCACGCCAGAAGGGTATGGGGTACAGTTTTTCTTTTCGATATTCAAGTCAAGTTTTACAAAGAAAACAAGTGGCATTTTGAAATCTAAATTATTATTGATTAGTTTCACCTTTAATAGTCCCAAACTAAAATATAATTTAGAAACTATAAGAGATTTTGCTTGAACAAAGAAAAAATATCTTTAACTGTTTGTTTTTTTTTTTTGTTTTTTGTTTTTTTTACCGGAATTTTTAAGCCAAGAGATTATCACTACTATGAGGTATGATATTCGGACCAACATACTCATCTTGATTGTTATACTCGAAATGTTTTGACCGTTGTGCAATCTGGTCTTCTTCAGATATCTTTCTTCGTACTCTGTAACCTTATTGGAATTATATTAATCTATGTCTGTCGGTTCAGTAAAGAGTTCGGTTAAAAATTCCAAGCAAAACATTAGAGACCTGAATAAGACCGGATGGATACAATTATTGAAACATAGTAAATAAAGCAACACAATGAGCACATTACTCCGAATATAAAGGTTTTAATATTAATCTCACTGCTTTAAAAATAATTATTCGACAATTTTGTGGGGAATAAAAACTGCAAATAAATTTAAAAAAACATTTCTGCAAATTAAGGATTTGATTTTATTTTGGCTTCAATTCTTCACTTGCTTTTTGTTATAATTAATCTCTGTAAATGGCTTTTCCACTTCAAAATAATAGCCGAAACAAAATTGAATTCATTACTTTTGTGTCATTCAAAGCAATGCTTAAGAGCTTTTGGGGGTATAGAAAAAAATCACCAAAATCTGGCCGTTGATATCAATGTACGATGCTCTCTACCCAGCGATGCCGTGTCATCACGACACTGGCTCCATTCATAGCTCTGGATCCTTGTCCACTCTATTGTGGTAAGGTTCATTCGCCCTTAGACAGGTCTTCTTATGAATCCTGCGGCGTGTCTAGGTGCCATTCTCATCAGTAAAGCCTGTTATAAAAAGTACTTTGGTGAAAGATGACCTGACCATGCTGCAGGTAATACTGGTTTACATGGTACAAGTATCACTATTGTCCTCGAAATAAAACTGTGTATTTTACGTTAAATATATTTGTTGGCTACTTTTGCACATTGTGGATCATTAAGACGTTCGGGCCTTTCAACTTCGTACCCTTTCTCCACGGTGACACAGTTGATGTTGATCGAATATATAAATGTGTGCTATTCGTTAGCTACAAATTTTCAACAAGATATGGATATTTACTTTGTCTCTCCCCACCCCCACTAAGACATAGATATAGCACAAGCTCTTCAACACTGAAACTCCTTTGAACTTTATAGTCGAATCCCGAACAAATTCAGGTCCATCAATTTCTTATAATTTATTTGATTTTGAAAAAAAAAATAAAGATCAGTTTAATATCAAGGTTTGCTTGCTCTAATTTAGACGATTGCATTCAATCAAACATGTTTATTACTGGTTTGTAAATCCAAAAGTAATAAAAGTAATACTGACAACAAATGCATTTGGAATGGCTGCGTAACGAAAAAATATCAACTTTCGATATTGCATATAACTGAAAGTCGGCTACACCTTTCTATCCCGATTTGCTTCAAAACAAAAAGAACCATATATATATATATATATATATATATATATATATATATATATTCACTTTTTCCTTTTACTAGAATCAATTATCGGAATAAATTGACTTGACTGACCTATCGAATTCTTTCGCTAAAACATTTTTCACTTTTCTTCCTTTTTTTCTTATTTTTCACTTTTAAACATCCCCACTCTTTCCTTAAAGGTGCCAATTTTTTGTCTCGAAACATATTGTAATTAAGAACATTTTTTTCGAATCGAGAATCATGTAGTTTCTAAGTGCTCCACCCTGCTGACCCAGCCCTCAAAGGATTTCCTACAATTTTTTCAATGATTTGTGCTGATTTTTTAATGCATATATGTGCTGCAAATAAAATGTTGCTTCTGTTATAATTTCACTCTGAAATATTTCCGAAATTTTCTTTATACTGCAAAAATTAACTTTCTCTTTGCTACAAAATGATTTTTATGGATATTACTCTTTTGGATGTCGTGTTTTGTACACCATTAAAATAATCTATTGTAAATTAATGCGAAAAAGATCACATAATGCTGAAGATGGATTGGAACTAATAAAAAACAAAGGAAATAAGCTCATATATATATATATATATATATATATATATATATATATATATATAGCTTTTGAGATTTCGGCGGTCGAGAACGAGGGAAAATTTACTCGCCCCAAAATCATTTTACCTGACCGACTCCATTTTCTTAAGTAAACATGGCGTAAATCGCTGACGGAAAACAAAAAATGAAATTTTAATTAAAATTTCGAATGTGTTAGAATGGATTTAACCTTTTTTAAAAATAACAATAACAAAATTTGATCTTTCCTCTAAATAATAGCATAAAGATTTTGATGATAAAACTTTGTTTTTATTAAGTTTGAGCCATTTTAACATCATGATATGCTGTTTTTATTGCTTTTTTTAGGGGGACGGTTGGCAACTGAGTGGAGGTACCTAAATTCGTAGTTTCGTTCTTCTGTTTTACTACAACCTCCATCTCATAGATGATAAAAAAATCTGATTTTCTCAACGATTTTCTATAGAAAAAATTACTTGTATAATTTGTTTTTCGGTGCTTGGTTGAAAGAGATATGCATATTTTTTTTTCTTTCTTTCAAATGTTCGTTTTTACTTTTTGCAAGCGGGGAGGAAATATAGGACAATATTTTTCTAAATGAGTTTCTAAATGTCTGTGAGCGTCTTTAATCTGGACGACAGAGATATTAGGCTCCACTCTGGAACGAATGTTTACACTGACCGGGACGATAAAATCCTAGAGTTCAATAAAGTCATTGTAGGTCATTCTAAGTAACTTGTGAAACTTCAATGGCATACTTTTGGTTTGTAGAAGGAATCAGATTTCCTTTTCTATTGCGAGATTTGTAATCGACTGCAGGCGAGTAAAACAATAAACTTTAATCACACAATTAAATTTTTAATCGACTGAGTCGATCGAGCAAGTAAAATCTCAAATACTGCATATGTATATATATATATATATATATATATATACAGAGAGAGAGAGAGAGATTTGGTGATTTTAATCATTAAATCGAAACTAATGAGTATTTTATTATGTGCCGTAAATTACGACTCACAAGGTAATGCGATTAATTTCTTTTTTATTTAATTTTTGTTGTGTTCTTATAATTTTCTTTTCTGGACATAAATTATGTAGAAATTGTTTGAATGTTTCGCGTTCTCGGCTATAATTTTTGCCATTAACAAGGATGATTTTATTTTTACTTTTACGTGCATGGATATTTTTATAAATGTACCTAGAGATATAGGAATGTTTTCATTTCCAAACATGCTCAGTGCATTGTGGCCGTGTTCACAGTTGTTGTTATTGAGTGTTGTTTTTTTTATTATCAATGCTTCCATTATTTATGTCCATAAAAGAAAAAAAGAACACAAGAAAAATCAAATAAAAACTTTATTGCAGTTAATAAGTTTTAACGGAACTTGTATAAAAGAAGGATTTGTTCAAAATAGAGAACAATATATATATATATATATATATATATATATATATATGGGTACGCTCTGAGTAAGCAGAAAGCAGAACTAGTTTCGAATTTTTTATTTAATTATTTTATTTTATTTTATTTTACAAAACTGTGATGGTCTTTAATTAAGTTTAAAATATTTTAACAATGAATAATACGGCATGTCTGAATTTTCCAGTAAACTGACATCATCGAAAATCAATTTGTAGTGGAAATGACTGACGAAAGGAAATTATCCAATTTTTAATTCACCGATTCCTTTTGGATCTTTCATTTTTCATTTCTGTTTCTACTTTTTTTTTTTGTATTTTCCCTTATTTTTCTACTTCTTCAATTTTCATATTTTGTATATATTTCTTTTTACAATTATCTTGTTTTCTATTAGCCTTTCCCTATTTTTCTTTCTAATTTGGGTTTCTTTTCGTTTTAAATTTCATTTCAAATGTCATCTCTCACTTTTTTATTTTACTTTTTATGTGAGTCTTTTTTACAATATTCATTGCCTTTCTCTTTTCCTTTAATTCTTTCTTTCATTTTCAATGTGTTGCTTTTTGATTCTTGATCGTTGTTTGCTGCTTTTATAGAGACACAAGTTAGAATCCATATTACTATGTTTTTCCACAAAGGTCAAAGTTGACCATTTTATCGACGAATATCATTAAAAGCTTTCAGTGGTTATTTCATTATACCCTCTTTGATTACCTCTTTCTTTTCTTGTTTGGTATTGTATCATTAAATTCATTTCATATCACAAAATATTATTTTAATAACATTTTCTTTATTTTGAACAAATATTTAAAAATATGCGACAATAGTAAAATTAAAAGTATATAAAATTTAAGGGGCTAAAAGAAAAGACACATGTACATATCTTTTTAAGGAAATTTTGATTGTATCCATTTCAAGATTTGATCGAGTAAACGCCATTTTCTATGTAGGTGAGTCTCAGCAAATCAGTTTATGTTTAAAAGTTATAAGTCGATGGCAACTCGTAGCTTTTCGTTTGTTTTGATAAACAGCTAAAGTGGAAAGTCCCGAAAAAGATAACTATTTCTAGGTACCTCCCCTAATTCGCTGAAAAAAAGAAAAAAACAAACAAACAATGAAAACAGTTTTTCTGTAAAAATGTTTATGTTATCTGTTAAGAGAAAAGATCAAAGTAATTTTTCATCATTTTTTTTAATTTTTAATGTTTTCTTACACGTTCATTATTTTGATAAAAAATCTAGTTTTTTTTTGTTTTTTTTCGTCAACTGGTAATCAAATTGCTACCAGAGTTTATTATGGATAATATAATATTACGCAACTCATTTTTTTTCGGTGAAATGATTAATTTGGAAACTCTTGCACAAATCAAATAATTGTCGGATTTTAATGAAACTCTCAGGAGTTATATACAAATGAATGAAATTTCTTTTGTAATCATTATTTTTATAAAATCTTGTTAAAAATATTTTTACATATGTTACACCCTATCACGTAAGTTCATGAAATTTCAAAAAATTAAATTTAGTATCAAAGATTTGTTTTATTACTTAAGCGCATGATTCTTTAGAGAATCTAAATCATCTTTTTTTTGCCAAACAGCTGGCCGTTTTCTGAAAACCTGCTTCGAATATCAAAATAAATATGCAATAAAACTATGACATTATTTAAAGCACTTTGTTGTGTGTATTTGAATCGACAAAATAAAAAATAAAATTGGTTAAATTTTTGGTTTCTCTTACTTGATAGTTTTTTTTTTCGAATATTAACAAACTGAACATTATGATATATCTAAGTAAGACAAGTATTAGCTCTAACTTCTGGTAAAAACTTGCTACTTTAAATAAAGATCACGGTTGTGCTAATAACAGCAGTTTCCTTATAAGAAAATATTCAGCATTCTTTGACCGATCAGTCAGTGCTACATTGTGCTGAAATTTTTCTATTAAAACAATTTTTCAGGAAAATAGGTTTCTCAAGTCTAGTGACAGTTATCGTTTTTTTTTCACAATATTTATTGGGGTGTTCTTTCCAAACTTTTGTTTGAAGTAGTGTGTAATGTTAACATCTCGATTGTGTTATTATTCTCTGTTCGAGTTACAAGTGCTATCCATTTTAGTTGTTGCTGCACTTGTGTTTTATCGACACCCACAGAGCTCAGCTGTACTTTACTGTATGGTGTAACTATGCTGAGTAGACTTTAATTACAAATTTTGGGAGAGGGTGCATTATCTGGCGAAATCAGCAATCGAAAAAAGGCCAGTACGCTCAAGCACTCGGTTTCGACGGTCTGTGACTCTGTATAGACACGTCTATCTTCTTCTTCTTCTTCTTCTTCTTCTTCTTCTTCTTGTGCCGTGTCCCTTTAAGACGTAAGCGATCATGGACTTCCACTTGGCCCTATCTCTTGATGCTTTCAATATTTTTCATCTTGGTATCTCTCCCAAACTTAGCTCCACCATTCATTTGCTCAAGCCTATCAAATATGTCTAGCGCTGCTTTTCCCTGCTCTCTTTCCTTTTATCCGTTCTGTGAGTATTAAATACTCCCAGCCCTTCTTCCTCATTATGTGTTCCAGAACACCTTAACTGCCTTTTCCTGATGTTAAATATGAGTTTGCTTCTCGTTTGCATCCTCTGCAGCACCTCATCATTGCTCGTGTGCTCCGTTCGTGGTATCCTCAGCATTCTTCGGTAGAACCACATTTCTGCTGCCTCGAGCCTTTCCTTCATCCTTAAAGACATCGTCCAACATTCACTGACATATAGAAGAGCAGATATCACACAGCAGTCCATCACTCTTTTCTTTGTTTCTAATGAGATTTTCCTGTCTCTCTGTACTCTGGTTAGCTTTTGAAATTTGTCCTTGGCCATGCCAATGTGTCCTCGGATATCAGTCTGGCGCTTTCCATCGTCTACGGCTCCCAAATAGTTATTACACAATTTTACTCACAAGGCTTAATTCAACCCGTGGTGACGCACATTTTGATCGCCTCCCCAGGCGAATAACATTAAGAATTCACTTCCTGACAAATCGAGACGAGGTGAGATTCGAAACCGGGTTTTATGGTCGGAAAGTGAGCTCTCTCTCTCTCTCTCTCTCTCTCTCTCTCTATATATATATATATATATATATATATATATATATATATATATGTGATTCTTTTCAGTTGATAATATTCTTCTGTTTTCTTTTTATTACTTTTCATGATCCCTTTATCAGCCCTGCAACGATCTATATTGATTCTGTTACTATCGATATCGATTTATCTTCACGCGCATGAACTTTTTCTTTTTCTTTAAGCTGAACATCATTGGAAAGTGATAGCCATCAAGACGTTTTTCGGAACGGCAAAAAGAGTAAGAGACAGGAGTCAGCCAGTGAATACGCAGATATTAGTGTTGTTCAACTGCTTGCAAAGATACTGGAGGTATGCATACTAATAGAAAATAACGACCCCAAACTAAACGGCTTAGTATATGAAATAAATATTATCAGATTCTGTTCTTTCCCCAGTTGTTTCCAATTCTTTCTTTTCTCGTATATGTTATGTCCCTTAAGGATATAGCAGTCATGACTATCCTTCATAGGTATAAGCAACGTCTATCCATTTGTTGTCATTCCAAGTTCTACCATTGATTTTAAACATTGGTTAGTTCCTGTGACTTGACCCAAAGAGTTGTGAGTTCAATACCAGGCTACAGCTGTGTTGAAAAGATAACTTACAGGGTTAGAGGGAGATAATTCATGACTACCAAAAGAGACGCTATTATGCAAGGAATGGGGTTCATATACCCCAATGATTGTAATAAAGTGTTCGGTTCGAACTTCCTAGCACCTGAAGAAGTCCGGAGCGTACAACGGCCGAAACGTCGTACAAAGGGCAACAAAAATGAGGACAATAGTCCGAATAATGTAAATATTACCTCATCTCAGAAATATAGACAAGAAATCTTCTTGTTTTTAATATTTTTTAGGCATTTCAAGATATTTTTCATTATTCCAATTTCATTATTCCAATTCGAATTTCGGCGTCACATTTTTCGTCTAGTTTTATGAAGGATGAAATTTCCTAGTTATTTCTTTACTTGCTTGATTCTGAAGTCCTCATTTTGTATCTCGAATTTGGAGCTGTCTCTCTTGCTTACGAACACACATTATGTTTTCTTATAATTGATGATTAGTCCTTTCTTCTTTCTTTCTTTTTAGTACCTTTTCTCTGAATATGATATATTAACAACCATGCCTATATTTATACTTTTCTTAGTTTATAACGGCATTTTCCAGTTTCTTCTTATTTTGTTTAGGTCTTGAAAAGCAGCATTCACTAGTCTAACGCGTTTTCGGATTATATATATATATATATATATATATATATATATATATATATATATATATATATATATATATGCTGTTATACAGGGTGAGATTGGTGAATTACCGTCTAAATTACGCAAAAATGAAAAAGAGACTGGTATCTCATTTTAGCAGATATATTTACCAAAAGTACACAAAATTATATTGAAATACTAGAGATTCAATTCATTAAATAAAATTGCCATTAGCTTTAGCTATAGCCTCCAGGCGACATCGGAATTTTCGGCATCTCTTGTGGACAGTCTCCTTTTTTGAGTTGATCAATGCTACCGTTATCCTTACCTTCAATTCATCTTTGATGTCAAAAGGAGTTTTGTTGGTCGTTCAACATAATATTCAAGGAGTTTACAGTCTAAATTATCTGACAGCCATGTCTGTGTTCTTCTGCTTGTGTGGCACGGTGAAAATTTCTTTTGCCAGACATACGGTCTTCCAGCTGTCGTCCTCTTGATCCATGATAACACTACCTCCTCTTGATCCATGATAACACTACCTCCTCTTGATACATGCCTCCGTGTTGAGTCTGAGGTTCTATGGGAAGATAAATGGATCACCATCACTAGTGATTACGCTAAACACCTTTATAATCACCATTGAATCCATCCAACTCTTTCAGAATCCTCTGCGATATCCTCAAATTGAGACCCAAACACTGAAATGCTTTTGGCAGCATTCGACATGAATCTAAATCTAGTGCACACAAGTAGGAAAGAGGGGTTAGAAAATTAGATACCCACAGAACAACAAAAAGGACAGAGGAATGCCGGAATAACCTACCTAACATGCTTTTGTAAAGGGCTGACAGAACAAGGATTAGGAGAGATAACAAAAATACAAATTTTATTAAGAACTACAAATTATAGAGACTCATGATCAACCACGCCCTGAAGTGACACGGCACATAGAAGAAGAATAATTATGAAATTCTATTTGTGAGTATGATTGAATGAAAAAGATATGACGAAAATAAATAAATAATAATGCTAGATAGGGAATAATTTACTTCTCTTTTTATGTGCCGTGCCCCTTCAGGAAGTAGGCGATCATGGCCTTTCACAACTTCCTGTCCTTTATAGCTGTATGCAACGTTTAATTCTCTACCGGATCTCTTTGTGCTTGTTCTATCACCCATGCGCACAAATGTTACAAAGGTTACTTTTTGTTTTCGTCTGCCTTCCACTTCGTGTTAATTAATTGTAGACGGGTATATCCCTCCACGCCTCCTTTTTATTTATTATATGAGAATTGCCATAGTAGATTAGTTTTCTGTTACTTCAGCAGTTTGGAATTCAGAGTTTTTCTTCTCTTAGAATGGCTGCCAATTCAGGCAAGTGAGCGCTGTCTACCCTACTATTTAACTCATAGTTGTTGAGAAGAATTGATTTATGTCTTTACAACTAGTATTTTTGCGAGAGTCTTTCTCTATATTTAGAGATTCTTCATAAAATCCAAAGAAGAATCAGCAATATTATTTGTCTTGATCTGTCTTATCGGCTTCAATGACTTTCCCACCGCCGTAATGTAGCTTTCTTGTGCTTTCTTCTATAAATATTTTCACGATAATTGTTCGAATGAACTATTTGCAATGGTATATAGACTTTATGAATTTAATCACAGTACTAGATTGGTGGCAAGGTCACATCAATTCACATTTGAATTGGCGAGATGTAACCATAAACTTCTATGTGTAAGTTTATTTCTCGCACCTTTTCCTTGTGGAACTCGATTTCGACTCTATGCTTTCCAGTTTTGATCTTCAGAAGTTTAAATACACTGTCAATCGTTATCTACTGTCTTATTGATTACTTTTCTATTGTTTTCGATAGAGATAATCTTTCATTTTTTTTCTTATTTTTTCACACTCAATAACCTGTTGTGTCTTAGTGGCTTTACTCTCGTGCTTGGGGTAATATGATTTTTTAATAAAATGAACGTAACTAAGCTGGAATTTGAAACCGACTCGCTGAATTAGTTCTAAATCCTTGTTATAGAAATAAAAACACGACTAAAGATCCAGTCGTGTTACTGGTAAAATACAATCGTACATAATTTTATGTCCAAGTGAATACGATATTAATTATTTTATGAATGTCAAATTCTTTTTATTTTCTGTCTCTGTCCTTGATTTGTATAGATTCTAAAGTCTGCGCGCAATGTTGTTGTTGTTATTATTATTATTATTATTATTATTATTATTATTATTATTATTATTTCCCGCCACTCCTTTCAATGCTGTTGTGCTCCGTCAAATAAAAATCCAATGACTATAAGCGGAATGAGATACATCAATCAAATATTCTTGCATATTCAATATCATTTCTTATCTTGTTAGCCTCACATCCCATTTCCGAAACTGATAACAGGCTGGGTGCGTTTTCTCACACATCACTACACATTCATTTGTTTATTATTATTTTTTTATGCTCGTTTCTTTTATTTAACAGATGCCAATTCAATATGTCAAAGCTAGAACAAGTGAAAGACGAAATCAAAACTGCTATTTTCGTTCTTTGCTTTTTTTATTCTAATTTTTTCGGGTTCGGCTTACGCTACATATTTATTTCCATTTGATAAATGGAATTCATTCGAAGCTTCCATGCAAATGGCACCGTGAAGATGTTTCACGACTCAAAAGCAAGTGATTGATAATATAATGATATAAAGCCAAGAGAAAACAAAGTGTGTTTAAGGAGAAATAAAATCAACATAAAATATTTACAATCTTAAGTTACTCTTGATCTTCTTATTCTGAGAACCTCTGGGGTTAACATGATTTTGATGATTACATAACACAGTAAACAACACTGGCCATTCAAGAGGTAAAAGCCATTGTTTAAAGCAACAAAAAATCATCACTTGATATGTTCCGTTTATACATATGTGTGTGTGTGTGTGTGTGTGTGTGTGTGTGTGTGTGTGTGTGTGTGTGTGTGTGTGTGACACCTGCTCCCGGCTGGCTCTCAGCCCCTGGTCCGGAACCTGTTGTGATGATGACCGGAACTTGAGTGGGTAGATGCTGTCGAAACGGCACCAATTATGACGACGCTCTCGAGTCGCTAATCGCGACGATGGCTTTGTCACAGTAGCGGGTCCTCAAGACGTCTATTACAACGGTGAACTCCCCTGCCCACGCTGTGTTCTTTGATCTCAGGAAAGTCACGTTGAAAACCCTGTAGCCGTTCCTCTACCACCTCAATCGGGACCGGACACTCGTGTACACTTGTCTTAAAAAAATAAACACTACACAAAAAAAATAAATAAATGAATAAGTTCGAAGACGCCTGGATGAGTTACAAAAAAAATTTTTATACATATATAAAAAAAATAATTAATAATAATAGCAGAATGTACAATCGCCGAATTTCAAAGTTTACAGAGAAGGGTTTGTTTAAGTAATCAGAGCTTTCGATTTTCCAAATAAAAAAAATGGTCTTTTCTTCAGTCGTTACATCTCGACTGCAATTTTAACAACTACTCAAAATTCTACTTTTCTATTCAGGGTCCCGACTTTTATAGTTGTCCCCAATTCTCTTGTGGGATGGACCGGGTATCTATGCAATCAAAATTTTGACCAATGAGATTATTTTCCACCTACACAATTCAAGGTGGAGTTATGGCTTAACGAATGAAATATCAACACCTCACATGGCGTCATTTCCTTTTCGCCCTCTTCTTCTTAATTACATCATTTTAGGTTTTCAAATTTTTAAATCTTTTCCCAGCAAAATGCGGGAGGTAAGGATCTGACCTTAACTTAAACACATCAAAAGTCTTGACAACTTGTTGTGACTATCGCTATTTCTCAGTTCTGCTGGTCCAAAATTTCGCTCCTGAATACAATGAGAAAAAAGTTTTTTTCCAAATTTCCAGCTAATTTCTCTATTTTTCGGATTTTACAAGGACATAAGTATTAAATATATATATATATATATATATATATATACAAAAATCTAAAGCGAGCCAAAACCTACCGCGGTTTCACACTACGGATTGTCAGGGCAAAGGCCTTTGCCCTGACGATCCGTAGTGTGAAACCGCGGTAGGTTTTGGCTCGCTTTAGATTTTTGTGTGTCTTTGCTCTACTTTTGTATATTTTCTTTTGTACTTTGTATCGAGCACTTTTTCTTGTGGTTAGTTCCGTTTGGGGTTTTTTTCTTTGCTGCGGAGTATTGAATGTTTTGTTCTTGTTCCGCGGGTTTCTTTTTTTTCTCCCCATTTATCCGACGCCTTAGTGCACCGGATTGTAACGGAATTAGGTTCTGTTTGTTAGTGGTTTTTTTGAAGGTTTATTTCAGTATAAATTTACAGCCTACATACTCACAGAGTCTATTTAGTTATTATATTTATATTTATATATATATATATATATATATATATATATATATATATATATATATATATATATAAAACAGAACTCATCTCACGAATTACAATAAAGCACAACTAAGAATACCACTAATAATAATTCCCCTCACTCCGTTGTCTTAAACCAAAAAGTATATTTACATAGAAATAGGGTTACATATATATGAAATTTCTAAGTCCGCACAACTCTGCTCAGTTAAGTGACAAACTTCTTCACATTCACATTAATCATATATATATATATATATATATATATATATATATATATATATATATATAGGGGAAATTTATGACCAAGTGGGAAAAGTTTTCTCGTAATGAGTTTCGTCATTTAGGAATTCATTTGTTCAAATTTGTTATGTTGGTGCAGCTACATCAACGCACGAACGAGGAATGCTGGGAATTTTTCATTTTTCCTTTTTTTTTCTAACCTAGCCGATATCATTTACATTTTTTATCACTTTTGTTAATAGGTATACCATACTGGGATAATAAAGATCTGCCAGGGTTGGTGAAATGTTGTATGAGCAAGGGCGCACATTTACTATGGGTGACCTTGTGATCAACGCATTCTCTAGACATTTTCATCGTAGTCATTTGTTTTCTACCTTCATCATATTAGCATTTTTATTATTGTTAATTCAAACGTTCTTTTTAGTTCCGTTTTATTTGAAATGGTATTAATTTCGTCTACCTCCCTGCAATATTCAAGAAAACATTTTAAATCTAATGTGCTCTCCGGCATATTTTGAACCTGCGTCCCACTTTTCCGAAGAATCTACTGTACTGTCTAATCTGGCGTACTTTAACCGCTCGTTTAGGTTTTAATGTTTTCTCCAGTGTGCGAACCTGTAGACGAAATAAATGTTATTTCAAATAAAACGGAACATCCACTCAAATAACGTGTATGTATATATATATATATATATATATATATATATATATATATGTATTTGAAGTAGTACACGAATACACACGACGCCTTTGCACACATTTTGTGCCCCTACTATTTAATTTAATTCCTCCTATCCACCATGACATGGCTATCTATAGGTTAATCTATAGGTTAATTGAGACAAATCCTCCGAATTCAACCCCCTTAATTATCTGGATATGCCAACAATCGTGATGTCTTTAAGTTTCTATTTATAATGCTTCCTAACAGAAAAAAATATTTCACTACATGACCAGGTGCTAATAAGTAGGCACTGAAACACAACAGCTCTTGTGTAGCAGTAAAATGTTTTTGTTATAAACACTTATAATATAAATCTTACTACGAATATATATGTGTGTGTGTGTGTGTGTGTGTGTGTGTGTGTGTGTGTGTGTGTGTGTGTGTGTGTGTGTGTGTGATCTGACGATTGCGCTTAAGGATGAAATAGCTTGTCGGCTCTGGGCGTTGACTTCAATGTTCACTTTTATATTTACACACGCTCTATCCCTGATATTGAGCCTTTAGCCCATATATATATATATATATATATATATATATATATATATATATAATTTGTTTAAACGTTATTTTTTATGGATAATCAAATTTGAGTAGATGCTTAGTTTTTTTTTGTTTTTTTTTATTAAACAGTATTTTACTTATTTACATCTAGCGAGAAATCTTGTTTAAACAATATGCGACCCTCAGTAGGACTCGAACCATCATTAGATCTGACGTGCCTTGACCGCTCGGCTATGTAGGACTTCCTCATCAAACAACACAGTTAATACAGAAATCGTTTATTTATTTATTTATTTATTTATTTATTTATTTATTACAAATATGGGGATTATTTCAAATGTTATTAACAATTTGATTCTTCTACGCCGCATGATGATTATGTTTATATAGAGAGTTTCACAGAGATTTCAGATTCTTAAAAGAAACTAAATTTGGGGCAGTAACTTAACGGAATCAAATTCATTAAGAAATGACTATATTTCCGGACGATATTCTTAATGTCATTTGAAATAAAATTTCGAATCAATCAATTTATCCCCATTAATTGCAACTTAGATTCCGATCATTACCTTTAAGTGACAATATTCGATCGTCTACTGCGCCATGTTAAATGTCTGACTAAGATTATTGGACAGCGTAGGTGATTGCACCATTAAGCGTTGTTCATGTCATTGTGGTACACAAAGCTATGTTTAACAAGACACTAGGAGGAAAGTGGGCGAGATTGCTTTATGACATCACCTTATTACATCTATCGTATCACGTGACGCCTCACCATATCACGCCGTTTCTCGTAATATCTCACGAAACTATGTCATACTTCACCGCCCATCACCTGATGATGCCAAATTACATCACTTTACGATATTAAATCCCATCCTCACAAAGTACTATGTTATTGTGTCGCATTGTGTCATATATTATTATCAGAGTGCAGTAATTATAATTATCGTAAGATACAAGGCACAAAAATATTTTTGTTTCATAACAGACAATAAAATCATCGTTTTTTTTTTTTTTTGTCTGCTTCTTAATGTAAATCTTTTTACAGATATTTAATTTGTGTTGTATGAAGCACAAATTCTTGTCTGTACTTCTTGAATGGCAACCAATCTAAGAGAAGCAAAATTTTCAGATAATTTCAAATCACTGAGCAAGCAACGGGAAACCTATCCATTTTTGCCCCGGAGATGTCATGACAATTCTCAGATGAAGAAAAAAAATCTGCGGTAAGCCATGATCATCTACATTCTGAAGGGACGTAAAATTTTTCAAAACTCAACAATCACAGGAAATATTGAAAGCAAAGGGAGCAGAGAGAAGCGACGAATAACCTACCATTGTACAAATAAATGGTAGAGCGGAGACAAAGACTGATATTCAATAGGCACACGTTACTTAAACTGACAAAAGACAGGAAGTTTGAAGAGCCGTAATCATCCATGTCACGAAGGGAAGTAAATGATTCCCTATTTTACATTGTCATCTACTCACAAGTAGGTGTGCCATATCTTTTTTCATTCACACACAAATATAATGTTTGCACCATTGAGGTACAATCTTTACTATGTACCATATCTCTTCAGGACGTAGGCGATCATGGCCTTCCACATCTCCCTATCCTTTGTAGCTCTTAACACATTTTCTCTTGTTACCCTCCTAAACCCTGCTCTGTCATCCATTTGCTCAAGTCCATCATCTATGTCATGCGTTGCATTCCTCTGTTTCTCTTTCCCTATGTCTTGTGAGTATCAGATTCTCCAAGCACTCCTTTCTCATTACATGTCCCAGAAAATTCAGCTGTCTTTTCCTCATCTTTAGTATAAGTTTTCATTTCGTTTCCATCCTCTCCAAAACCTCGTCGTTGCTCACATGTTCAGCCCATGTTATCCTCAGCATCCTTCTGTAGAACCACATTTCACTCTTTCCTTCATCTTTAATGAGATTTTCTAGCATTCGCTGCCATATTGAAGGCCAAACATCATATAACAATTCAGTACTCTTTGTTTCCGACGAAATTTTCCTGTCTCTCAATTATACATGCTACAATTGCATGACTCTAAAGGCATACTACTATGTCACGCGGAAACACCGATTTTTGTACGACCACCAAAGTTAAGCAACGTCAAGCCTAGTCGGTGCCTAGATGAGTGATCGCTCAGGAATATCAAGAGCTGTAAGCTTGAATGTGCGAGTGGTGTAATGGATAACGATTTGGTATTGAAAATCGGAGAGCCGAGCTCCAATTCCAGTCGGGTTGGTTATATTCATACATACAAATAACCTTGGGAAAAATATAATATATAATTTTATTAATAGCTGAACATATATATATATATATATATATATATATATATATATATATAGGAAGCGCAGATAATGTAACGAGTAATGGCACAGAAAAAGAATTGCCGAGTTCAAATACCGCTCAATTCTTTTTCGTTCATTTTGCGCTAGTGCCCTTGGAAGAGACATAAATTCATCTTCCTTAGACTATAGATTAAATATTCGGGCAGACTATGCTCTCTTGCCTTGAAGTGGCGAACTGTATTGAAGAAAACCCTAAATTTAATTCAAGACTAGCATGAAGAGTGATGAGCTACGTTTTGTTATCTTGCCCAGTACAAATTACTGCCGCTATGGATGCAGTATGTATGGTGCCCTTACGAGCCCCAGTGGCGTGACGTATCTCACTTCAGCTCACTTTTTGAGAGAAAAATAGATAAAAATAACCGAGAACATAAAGGGAAGTGTCAGAAGAGCCACCAATTTACCAACTTGTGAGTGTAAACGCAGACCGATCAGAAATATAATTCTTAACATAAAATATAATCTTAATTTCATTCTACACTTCCAATGTTGATACATTTTCTCATTATAGTAACAATGACAGATCCCTAATCTAATACATTTTAGTTTTCATTTCATATATATATATATATAAAACCCTGTTTTTCTAAAAGGTTTTCTCGAATATTCTGGCCGGTAAAGATAAAGATGAATAAATTACTGTTTAATTAATAAAAGAAACCTACCATCGGCTAAAATATCAGTGTCCATTAAAAAGTAACGTTTAAACAAATAAATTAAAAATATGTTAGATTTCATCGATTTCCTAAATAATTGTCTTTGTTTACGTTAAGATACGAAAAGGAACAGATAGGTATATTTCGATAATCAGGAAAAATGTGTGTTCAAAATTATTGTCTATTCTTTTAATTTCAATTCATTGTTATCTTGACACAAAAAATTTATACTAGAATCCGGTTATTGGCTAAAGAGTCACTCAAGTTAGTGGGTAATAGTTAGAATGATTGTGAATTGGAGTGATATGAGTGAACGATGAGGTGATAGAATGTCAAGATTAAAGGGATATATGACGATTGAGTATTGACATGTTCTCATGGTAACACTTTTATATTCGAATTAGTCTATGGAGTTGGCTGTTTATAGATAAATATCTCTACAAAAGAAAATCTATTCCATAAGTTTACAAATTTACGATTTCTACTGAGAAAATTCGGTATTTTTTAAAGATCTTTAAAAAAAAAAGTAAAACACACGGTAAGAATTACAACACATTTTATAAAAACGGAAAATTAGGTTTTTTCTTTAAGTTAGTATATCTTTTACTTTCATCTTAATTTATTCTTCTTGGTAGTTGTTTGGATATCAAAGATGAGTTAGAAGGTCTGGCTGGTTATGCTCTTGTTACTTTATGCATACGTGACGTTGGCTTGTTGAATCCGAAACGAGGCGTATAAGGGCTGGCGGGAATAACTTTAGGGCCGTTGTTTGGGCGCTACTGTTTAAGTGCATATGTTTGGGGGAGTCTCTTTTTTTCTTCAAGCTGCCGCGACGGCTTTCTTCAAAAATCTCTTGCAGCCTAGAGAATAGTTACGTGCCAAGCTACACGGTCAGAAACTTCTATGGCTCTCAGGATTGAGCTGATATTAATCTCTATGACACTGTCTCAAAATAACCAAAAACTATTTATTCCCTTTCACTTTTACTTACCTATGTTACAAATGATGCTTGTTCACAGATGTAAAATAATAAATTTACTACGAATAAAAATAATCCCTATTGCTTACCAATCAAGAGACAAGTAAAAAAATGCCAGTAACTCTTCCTTCAGCGTTTACTTTCTTTCAAAGGAACATCCACTCAGAGAATATGTCTACAACTGCGCGGTGTTTATTTTCGATTTATCTACTTAGATTTCCATAACATTGAAATTTTGCGCCTACATAAGTACAAAATTATTCTATACGCATACAAGTAGAATATTTTTAACAAACTCTTCTTAATATATACACAGCTGTTTATGAGAGAAAACTTCCACGTAGCTCTCATTGAAAATACAAAAATACATACAATATAGCTCTTATAACGATCTCTCTCACGTACACACTAGAGATGCATATATAAGAACGAAAAAGAACGAAGAAAATAATTGCAACTTTCAAAGCATTAATTGAAATTGAAAACAGTGCTCAATATAAAAATAGAGCAATGAATAGTTGTTATTAATTATAACTTTAGAACATGTGCAAACTACTAGAAAATTGTACGTTTTGTTTCGACATTGAAAGCACAATGTCTCATCAGGTAGTTAACAATAATGGTAATAAATTACATAACAATAGAATATTGAAATTATATAACAATAACAATAGTAATTCTACTCAGTCAGTTAAGTGCCATACGTGATACACGCTTGGGGGCGATCATGTTTCGAAAAAGACATAACTGACTGGGCAGAAGATTATCCCGTAGTAGGTTGCCAATGCTTTCTGCAGTAGACTGGTTGCCGACCAAGGCTATAGAACCCAATCTATCCTGTTATTTAACCCATAACTGGAAGGAAGAGACGGATTAATATCTTTCCCAAGGGTATTTGCGCGTAAGTGAATGCAATGAATTCGCTGGAATCCTACTACTCCTCTTAATTTGCCCCACAGTAAAAACTTATGCGATTGCAGAAATCGTGACCAGTGCCTTTTATCTAACAAGTGTTTAACTAAATCCCTTATCTTTATGTGCTCAATCTCATCAGTAGAAAATCCAATAGTTATTAAAGTGTATATTGGTAATACAATGAACCATTTTAAAAAGCATGTTTACAATCATTTCTCATCTGTTACTAATTTTTACTAATAAGGTCTAACGAAATATGATCTCCCTCTCTAAGTATTTTTGGAAGTTAAAATATATTAGGGACATACAACCATGGATGAGAACGTTATAATTTCTTCTAATTTCGAAAATTGCGCTTTCAAAAAATTCCCGTTACGTGAACGTTCTTATAAAACGGTAAAATCAGTTATTGCAAATCTCCTGAAGACAACACATGGTATTAACCTAAGTTGCGTAATAACTTGTTTACAAATAAAAATATTCAAAAGATTTACAATATAAATAGTATTGAACCTTTTTTAATCTACTTTTTTGTAGTGGTCTTATTTTATTAAGACCAAAAATTAAGCAATTATATATATATATATATATATATATATATATATATATATATATATATATATATATATATAATACAGTGGAAAAAATAAGAACTTAAGCCACAAAAATCTCCTAAGTTGGCCAAGCATAAAAATACACAATCTGTGAACTAGTAATACGAATTGCTAGAGAAAAACAATAATGATAAATTTGTAATATGAGCTCTGGTAAACCTAGTGAATTTTTTTGCGCCAAGCCACAGAAACATCAATTGTATCAGTTCCCCAAAATTAATGCACTAATGTTCTCAATGATACATGACCCAGTGAAGAAAGGCGTTGGTTGAATTCAGAGAGTTGACTCAAAGAGTTATGAGCTCAATAACAAAACTTGGAGAGTTGAGTTACAAGGGAGATAACTGATACTGAGACATTCGGAGGAGGCAATGGAAATAAATAACAGGTTCAGTTCTAAATTCTAAACAAGGCAATCGTGAATATGACAACGAAGATGAAGGCAACAGTCCGAACGATGTAAATAGTGTCAATAATGAACCGATCACTCTTTAAAAACTTCAAACTTTTGGGTATTACCAAAAGCGCGCGTACACACATACACAAATATACTTGATCACACATTAATAAACAGAATGATCGACCATTATGTGTTAAAACGGCCAGAAGGCTTAAGTTTAAATTTCTGAGCGCCTAATTCTTCCATCATATTCAGCTTGCGGGATCGTTCAAATACATCAATAGTGCGTAGGCTTATTACAACAATATCACCGCAATTTTGAGCTGACTCAACAGAAGTCATCTTTTTCTTTTATGAATTGTGTCCTTTCATGATATGGCTCTCCACAATTTCCTGTCCTTTGTAACTCTAATTAAATTTTGTCATCTCTCCTAAATCTTGCTCCACCATCCATTAACTCAATCTCGCTAGGTAGGTTATGGGCTAATTTCCTCTTTTTTGCCTTAACTTTGTCCTGTGAGTATGACATTTTCCAAGCCTTCTTTTTCCATTGTGTGCTCTAGAAATTTCAACTGTCTCTTTCTCATGTTAAGTATAAATGTCTTTTTGTCTCCATTTTCTCTAAAACTTCATCATTTCACAGATGTTCGGTCCATGTTATTCACAGAATCCTTCAGTAGAACCGTATTTCTATTGCTTCAGGGAAAAGAGTGTACAGCATTCATTGCCATATAAGAGAGTAGATATTACGCAACAGTTTCGTACTCTTTTCTTTGTTTCTAACGATTTTTCTATTTCTTAATACCTTGCTTAGCTTTAGGAAAGCAGCTTTCACTATCTCATTGTGCCTTCGGATTTCGGTATTGCACTTTCCGTCACATTTTGAAAAACCTACGATTCAAAGAAAATATAACTGCTCATTATTTATAATGATTAACATTCTCAGTTTATCTACTAATTATTATTATTGCTTTTGCTATTGTTCTTTGTTAAAAAAAGAGAGCAGAACTCAGCAAAGTAACGCTGGGGTACAGACATACCAAATTTGATATACGTATCATGATCCCCGGCCTGATACACAGACATATGTATCTCAGCCGGTGTGGTAACTGGTTTTGATAAAAAATTAGTGTGTATCCTCAGAGGTGAATCCACTTCGAAATACCTTCAGGTCGAGTGATCAACTTGTGTAAATTGTTTTGGATGGGATTTTCGTATTTAGATGTGGCTCCCAAGTCGCTTTGATTTCCCCATCTTTAAAAAAAACGGCTCTCGACAACCAGCCATGATGAGCACTTACTACTCCTGCTCAGCAATTCACAGCACGCCAGACCCTAGACCCCAGATGACAACTAATTATGGTTAAGTAAATCTGTAGTACTCAAAGAAATATTTACTGTCTTCTTTATGTACTGTGTCGCCTTATGACCATGGCTCTCCACAACTTTCTGTCTTACTAAAATTTGTGTGTCTTTCTGTTATTTCTCCTAAGCCCTGTTCTACCATCCATTTACTCAGGCATAGTCCATCTTAATTCACTAAGATAAAACGTTTACAAATGAACACCTCCAATCAATTAAGATTATAACCCATGAAAGTCATGCCTGGTGTAATATCAGGGAATTTATTACTATTATTATTAGTAGTAGTATTTTATTTTCTTTGATTTCTGGTAAATCTTTATTTCTTTCTGGGTTCCATCTAGAGATCTAAAATCAAAAATGACATCATGACATTTTTCACTTAGCATTTTTTGAGAAAAAAAACCTCATGGGCACACACTTTTTACTAAGGTAAAGACTTTCGTAGGATGTGGGCTGTACTTGTAAATACAATTTTTTTGTATTTATTTAAGGTTGGGTCAGCAGGGATTCTTTCAGTGAGTATATCGAAACCTTTTTCTAATCAAACTGAGGGCTCCAACTACAACTGGAAGTTTTTATGTCCCCACGTGCCACATTTTTGAGATTTCGATTTCAAAGTCCTTGTACTTTAATATTATTGTTCTATTTTATCTTATAAACTTCTGCCAAATTAAGATCGCTAATTTTCTACCAAAAATTTCATTACTTACAAGGGGCATTTTTTCTGTCATAGAATAAGTTTTTTATTTCTTTTCGACGGTGGTGAAACCTCAAAATAATCAAGAAATATTTCTATGACATCTCTCAGTAGAAAAGTATTTTCTGTTGAACTGAAGACAAACTCCACAAGCATACCAGTGAACGGATAAAAGTATGAGACACATGCAAAATCTTCCAGCATTCTCTTTTTCCTTTTTCAGATATTTCGATAATTACGACCGAGAAATTTGACAATAAAAATGGTAGTATGACCAGGTCTCAAGCTAAAACAGCCATATTCAGTACATCAAAGATGATTATATTACTATTAATGAGACTGTTTTTAACTTTACCTATAACAGCTTCATCTCCACATTAAAAACCTACCTTGTGTCACAACTCACTTCAGTGGGGGAGCAACGTTCAAATCTATACTCAGAATGCTTACATTGTATACGAAAATGCATTTCTTGAAAGTGTATTCACATTAAATAGAAAATTATTTTCAACTTTGTAAATACAAGGTTTTAAAACTTACTTGTAAAAAGGGCACAGTTTTATAGGGAAAGAATTAATATAGGGGTTGTATAAGTAAAAAAATACATATTTGATGCAAACACATGCCTAACGGCTATGATGACGACTCAGTTTTCCCGCCCACCTGTTCTGACGTCATCCAGCATGGCGATGAACGATTGAATGTAACAGTATGTAGGCACATTTGATGTACAGTAATGTCGGCTATCTTTGTACAGCTAATGTCGCTTCGCTTGTGTCATTTGACAGACAGTATATAAAGAAAGATATTGGGGTGATTTTGAAAATTCTTAACAAGTTTTGTTGACGAACGGAGAGAAGAAATTGTAAGGTGTATGTGTTAAATCTTTATGTGTAGGAGTTTACATGTGTGGGTGGAAAGGTGGGTTCGTGCAATGATTCCATGTGTCCGTATTAGTCATCAATAACAATGTTAGTATTGATATGAATGGAGCCAAGTGGATAAAGACACACACACACACACACACACACACACACACACACATACACACACACACACACATATATATATATATATATATATATATATATATATACGGGGTGAAAGAAGGACGAACTAATAGCGATTAATTTTTTATGAAAAATATTTATATCGAACTAGTCACTGTGTTTGTCTCACAGTATATATATATATATATATATATATGTGTGTGTGTGTGTGTGTGTGTGTGTGTGTGTGTGCATAAAATTACGTGAATTAATAAATTTACATGTGAGGGTACACACATGTATAATATTATTATTCAGGTGTTAATAAAAAAGTGGTCAATGTAGAATGAACATATTTTATATATAAATATATATAAATATATATATATTGTCTTACGTCGATGGCACAACTCAAGAGTTTCGTGCGTTAAGCAGTCATCAGGTGCATATTACAAACCCGATTTTATTGCTGCCCATATATATAATTATTAACAAGTTATTGGTCATAACTAAATTAGACCAGTATAGAGTTGTATTAATAAGTGCTCAATACATATATAATGTAGAGCTTTTAGATATTTTAATTCGGAAGTCAGTCGATTACGCAACCTTGGTTTCAATTTTTCGCTATCTTCAGGCGTTTTATATCAACTGATGCTCCAACACTTTTATTCAAACGCACAATAGGAACTTTCAGATGGCTCAACTGGGAGTTTAAAATAATTGGAAATTCAAAATAAGGAAGGAGTTGGTCAAGAATTGTAAACACTTTCATCCGGGTTTGTATGAGCCTAAAATATATTTTCAGAGGTGTTTACATCAGGACATTACTTCGGACCTTTCATTTAGTAACTTTTCTCGTTTTTTAAAAGAATACTATGACTAACTTCTCTTTTTGGAACAATCTACAGATATCACCACCTTGTAAGGTTTGGTGTTTTTTTTAATATGCTCTGTTATATCAGGGGTTTTGCTGGGTTTTTTTTCTTTTAATTTCCACACGTGATTAGCGAGTTTAATACAATTTTTAAGGTTTTCTAGCTTGAATGTTTATTTGTGATTATACCAACAGTTTTTAAAATTTCCTTCAGTAATTGGAGTAGATAGACTAAACTATCGCCCGGTTTGACACTCCACCCACGTCTACTGAACAGGTGTAGAGGCTCATCCCTTGTTTCCTGTTTAGGATGTGGTTTCCGGCTTTCTCTTTTCCAATCTTTTCCCTCTTACGTAGCCCCCTGCACATCAGTGGCGTTACAGACGGATGTTTTGATTTGCTGTTTATATATATATATATATATATATATATATATATATATATATATATATATATACTCATGTTACTCCTGAGCAAAAATGGGCCAGACAACCAAGATATGCAAAGTCGATGCTTAAACATACAAGACAATATTTTTAAAAGCGCAAAGTTTTTTACGATTACCATTACTTTCTTTAGATCATTAAAATGAACATTTGCAATTTAGCTTCCTTTGGTAATCTGATTTGAAATTTGAGTACTCCGTCTATTCTGGCATATTACCGCCTTAATTAAATTAGACAAAATTCAAATCATGAGATATAATTACATTTCTTTTTTCACTTTCCATCATCGCCGGAATTGGTTTTTGCAAACTAAATTGATTGTATTTTTTTTTCTTTTTACAGTAAAAGAACATACTAATGACGAATTTTACCAAGAGAAAAATAACAGGAATTAATTTTTTACAATGTATGGTAATGGTAATATTAACTATTTTCTTATAAAGAAACACTTGACTTTCATTAACCGAGCAGCCAGTACTACTGTCGGTTGCAATTTATAAAATCATTCTCTTAAAACAATTCTTCAGTAAACTAAATTTCTCAAGTAAAGTAACCGTTATTGCTCTTTCCACTATTGATGGGGGTTTCCTTCCTAATCTATCATTTGATGTAGTATAATGTCAATATCTTGATCATGTCATTATTTTCTCTTTGGCTTACATGTGTTATTCAATTTAGTTGTTGCTGCTCTTGTTTCTCTTTGTGAATCTGTAGGGTTCGAAGAAAGATTGTCTTCGCCGAATTGCGCATACTATCCCTGTGCAAAGTCATTTTTAACTATTAATCTTAGAAAGTGGTTTTGTACAACTGACAATTCAGATATTTCTGAATAGGTTTGACGTTTTCTGGTTAATATTTTGTTTTCTTAGCAATTTACGGTGTTCGAAAAACTACCTCTTTGGTAATTACTAACTCTTCATGCTGAAGTTTTATGATAGATTCAGGCTGACTGCGATCATTGCTTTCATTCTAATTCCATATCATTGTTTCTATTTTGGAAAGATTTATCTTCAGTCCAGTATACAAAACTAAAACTAACACATGTTTTACTTTTTAAAGATTCTTCTTTAAAAATGAGTCAGTATCTATTTGCATCTAACGAACTCGTGTTTACTGCTTTGCAGTAGCCAATATAAAACAGATTTTTCCCTTACCGTCTCTTGTAAAGATATTACAAAGATTTCAAGACAAGATGTCATCTGCATGACATTCACCTACAATATTCACCCACCTACACTTCCCCACTAACTGCTCGGTAAAGTAAACGGACTCGTGTCACCACCATTATGAAAAAGAAGGTGATGATGGCGAAAGAAAAGAAATATGTTTTCCTATCAGGTACGATTTACCAAGGACGAGTCAATGAAATTGGAATGAAAAGAGAGATTTAGTCAGCGGAGAATAAAAGGTAGACAAAAATGAATTATGATTACATGTTATGTTTAACTCAACGGACCGTTTGTTTATGAAAGAAGCCACCGGGTAATAGAATTCCTTATTTAAAAAAAAGAAATGAATGAAAACTGAAGAAAATTCTAAATAAAAAATAGACAAGGATTCATTATTAGAACGAAATGCCGTGCAGTTAAGAATTGCCAAAACACAAATTGGTGTATGAATTAACTGTTGCGTTTCATCAAATAGGTTTCAGCAACTCTGAATATTTATTCAGTTTGGTGTATATAGCTTCTTCCTTAATTCGTTTTGGAACTATTATTTTCGGTTATATGCGTATCAATAGATATATTGTAAATTCTTAGGTATGTGGGACACATTCTATAAGAAACATATAATCTTATGCGTCAGGACATCATAACAGATGGTGGATAAGAACAAGTTAGACGAATAAATAGTAATATATATTTGCGTTGGTGTTTGTTTACCTCGACGTGGTGTAATGGTTAACAAGCTTGTCTCGCTAGAACCTGTTACAACACTGGATACCCCAAACTTTCGGCTTTGTGCCACATCTAAGCGGCACTTTAAAAAATCAATATATATAACTATATATATGTGTGTGTGTGTGTGTGTGTGTGTGTGTGTGTGTGTGTGTGTGTGTGTGTACACGTAAAAACGTTTTGAGAGTTGTATTAACTGCCTATGGAATTCTATAATCAGAAGACAGACTTAAGATCTGCTTTTGGTCTGTGTGATTTATTTCCATGTTGTAAGAATTTGTATCAGTATGTTATTAACAGACTATAGCTTTCTAATGTTGTACCTTTATTGGTATTTTTATTCAACATTTCATTTTAACGCGGTAAAAAATAACACAATGCCATATTTCTGGATAATACAATTTAATGTGCATCTTACATTAACGTTTTGTTAGATCACTTACTCACGACACTCTCAAAATGGCCAACCAAACTAGCTGGTTAATCAGATATCTTCTTTTTGTGAAAATATATACGTTTTTTTTTCTCGTTGATGAACGACTAAATTTGTGAAGCATTGTCTCTGTGCATACAAACAATGAAATATGAATTACAATAATATATACATGAAATGATCTGCGTCTCCCAAACCTTTAAAAAACATCTCATAATTTCAATGTGTTATATCATCATGTGAAGGTATAAGTTGCATTTATTATGATTATACTTTGCCTTGTGTGATACGAGTTGCCCCCAAGTCTCAACTAAAGACAATTGTTGCATCATAAGACGCAAACAAATGAGACAGCATACACTCAGAGAAAATGTTATTATTGTTATATCACAGAGTCAAATTTCCACAAGATATGAAAAAGACTTATGAGCATGATTTTTCAATTCACATTTGGCCTAGAATAAGAATTATGAACTCTTTAGTTTCTGGTTGGTTTTTTATTATTATTATTAACATCCAAGGGATTTTTTCAATGTGTTCTAGTGTTCCTTTTTTATCATTCCAATTGCACCAATTACGATTGGTATTATTCTTGTTTTCAATTTTTTCCATTTTTTTTTTCAATTTCAAGGACATTATTGTTATTATCGTTGTTGTTAATATTATTATTATTATCATTATTATTATTATTGTTGTTATTATAATCTCTCGTCATTATGATCGATATCATTATCGTTATTTTATTATTATTATTATTATTATTATTATTATTATTATTATTATTATTGTTCCACTTCCATACAGCATATAATGTTAGCTGTTGGTGAGAACCTTATTTTCCTGTCACCTCTGGTGAGTTCAGAAAATTTATTCTTCTCGTCGACAGATTACATTTCAATACTTTTCTCACTGTTCTGAGTAGGCAAGATTATCGTAATGACTATTTCGAATTCACAATCTAATATCTGCAAAATGCTTCCTTTTTTTTTTTTTTTTATTTTGCAATACTCTAGTGCTCTTTTGATCACTGATACTGCATTTACTTTTTTTGATTACTTTTTGGATTACCTTTTCCAAACTTTAAAAAACTTTGTTTCCCTTCATTTATTTGAATTCGTGTCACATGGACAGGAGATCTAATAGCGTTTTATTTGGGGGGGTTGTCTTTTTGTTTTTGTTTTTTGTTGTGTTTTTTTTGTTGTTTTTTTTTTGTTTGTTTTTTGTTTTTTGTGTTTTTTTTTTACAATTGTCCAGCAGGACTACATCTGGCTTATTGTGCTCAAAAGTAGTCAGTGTCTACTTTGGGATAACCCACGGGATTTTTAATTTGCTTTTTTTCCAGCTTTCTTCTTCTTTGTGATCACATATTCATAATATTTGTTACTAATTTTAAACACGTACTTTTATACAACTTCCGATAAATAATCGAAGCAACTTTATTATTATTATCTTTGGTCGCACTGTTTTCGTTTTCTGCTAGTGACCTTGTATGATGGGTGTTTTCCGTCAAGTCAGGTGACCTCAAACACATCAGAAATATTTTGCGAAAGGTGCTGAGTACTAAGCAAAGTAAACTTCTGATGCGATGGGATAATAGGTTTATTCCGTTTTTTTTCAATGTAGGGACTTAATTTAGGTTGTATCGACACCAACACCCCAGTGATAACTACGGTAAATAGTGGTGTCACGCCCTACACTTTGGTAACTTCAGTCCGGAGGTCAGCGTATGTTTAAACTTTTCAGTTTCTTTGACTTTGATATTAAAGGTGACCAGGAACAGCCATATCGATGAGAAGACATTTTCCATTATTATTAGGATTATTATTGTTTAAAGAAGAACGTGATTTAAGAGAAAAAAAGAAAACATTGTTTAACAATGTTGAACAAATTTCGACAGTATGCCTTCTTCAAATTAAAAAATAACTTTAAATAATATACTGATTTACTAAGCATAAATTAGATTTAGTACAAGGCCGAAAGTAGGGAGCACCCAGTAAGGATCGAGCATACTACACAACTGTAATCAATCTAATGAGACAAGCTTGCAGTTACATCACGTTAAAGCTCTCAAAATATTATATAAATACGTGAATAACTTGAAGACAGTCATATTGACGGAATATAGTTAAGCACAGTCATTTTGTATATTATTATTATTATTATTATTATTTTCAGTTTCTTTGATTTCCTGTTTGATACAATCCTTTACCAAGTCCTATGGCTGAGACCTAAGATAAAGGAATGTTTTTCTTGGAAAGGTATTTTATTCCTAGGAATAATGATTGCACTTAAATGCCACAATCTTGAAATTTCTATTTTCAGAACCTTACATTTTGAAAACTTATCAAATTTTTCAAATGGAATGACCATGTCTGTGAGAGAGCACTAATAGTTTTTAAAGTCTTTTATTACTATATTTACTCTATTGGTTTGTACAGTGTGGTTGGTTGGGATGTATGGTAAAGTCCCAGAGCACTGCAACATTTTCACCTTCTAGCACTGGTGATGGTTTTTATTCAGAACAGTAATATTATTGCTACTGCTATCATCATTGTTGTTGTTGTGTAGTCGTCTCAGACATAGGAACTCTCTCGCCTTTAGGGTCGGGTAATCGTGACGAATATATGAATAAACTGAGTAAAGTTGTGACTTCGCAAGCACAATTAATCTCTATTTCTCTTGATTTATTTCTTTCCGCCTTTTAAATATATATATATATATATATATATATATATATATATTTTTTTTACTTGATACTTTTGTCTCACACGCATGCACATGGTACTTAAAAAAGAAGAAAATTCTGGGTTTCGTATGTACCCGATACACCCGGATTAGTGGCTTACAACAATAATATATCAGTTAGAATTTGCGAGAAAATGCTAAATATAATCATTAATGCAACAGTTGGCTCAGGAAGTTCTATCAACCCTTTCTGAGTTTAGGTCTAACAACTTAACCTCGCATATGCGCTGAAACGATGGATTTATATACACAGAGACTGTGATGGTAGATTAATTGATTGATCTAGAGATTGATCCTGTCAACCCCGACGATCACTGTCCGCCATTCTCACCATTTCCTTCCGCTTATTCACAACCGGTAACATCATTACACCGAAAAATTACTTCGCCGTTGTCAAATTGGTCTGAAAAAAAAACATGTTGTTTCTATATCTCCATCTTGTAAGTTCTTCTCCTTGAGGATTTTTCCGTTTTTACTGAGGAATATTATAGAATCGTTTTTGTAACAGTGCTGTCTATAAAGATACATACGGTAGTATAAATCATGCATTTTTCATCACTAGAGATGTTTTTCATGGTATTAGTTTAAATTATATATATGTGTGTGTGTGTGTGTGTGTGTGTGTGTGTGTGTGTGTGTGTGTGTGTGTGTGTGTGTAATTGTAAAGTTAATACCACATTTATTCTGGCATTTCAACATCTGTCTGATCTGCCTTGATTAATAGCCACGTTTCTATAGTTGTGTTTGAATATGGATACTTATTAGAATACGTCGAACTAATACACAGCACATATTAGATAGATAGATAGATAGATAGATAGATAGATAGATAGATAGATAGATAGATAGATAGATATCCGGAAATCACTCAGTTCACTGGTCAGAGATTGGCAGCTTACACTTCTCGATTTTTCTTTTTTTACATGTACTTTTCATTAGTGTAAGTTTTTTGTTTGTTTTTCGTGCGTTTGCCTCCAAATTCTTGTATGTGTAGAATATCTTGGTTGTTTGTTCTCTTCGGCGTGGCGTATTTTTCACTCCTTATTGTTTTGGTTTTTTTTTTTTTTTACATCCTCTCTTTTTTTTTCTCCTTTTTCTCCTTTCTTTCAATATATATATATATTAGGATCATGAAAAAGTTTTGGCTGTTTTCCAACAGATAGCGTTCCCAGAACTGCGTGCGTGAAGTTTCAGATGGTAACGTATTTATAAGGAAGTACTTGAAATTCATTGTATGTCATTTAGCCGAACTGTAAACAACACTGTTTTTCAGAGAGTTAAACATGTTAAATTTTGTGCAAAAAAAAAACTGTATTTGTCAAGAATTTTACTGCACTACTTTATTAAAAAGTCATTTGCAGCTGTTGAGACTTCCGGCGAATATGCTTTATCGGAAACAAAATGCAAAGATTGGTTAAGACGCTTCACAAATAATGATTTTGATGTTAAAAATAAAGAATTCTCTATGGCTGAGCAGTACTTTCATTCTTATGAAAATGCCAAAAAATGGATGGACTCGTGGTTAGCCTCAAAAGACATGTCGTTTTTCCAACGTGGAATTCAAATGCTGCCAGAAGGAGAGGATAAATAGTGACTAGCGATGGGCAATACCTTTAGGGATTTGTTTCTTACTAATTTTTATAAATAAAACATTACTTTTCATGAAAAATCAGCGAGAACTTATTCAAGGTCCTAATGTGTGTGTGTGTGTGTGTGTGTGTGTGTGTGTGTGTGTGTGTGTGTGTGTGTGTGTGTGTGTGTGTGTGTGTTGACAAGCTACATTTGTTTTTATTGTATGCGTATAAAAGCAAGATCTTAATTATAGTATAAGTGCTATTGTAGACAGTATAAAAGTTACTGAAAGTAGGCATAATCTTCATTGCTAAATACTACCGTGACAAATAAGGACTGATGCTAAATATATATATATATATATATATATATATATATATATATATATATATATATATATATAGTTAGTTAGTTAGTTAGTTAGTTTTGGTCATGATTAAGTTAGACCAGTACACATTTGTATTAAAAAGTTTTCACTAAATTTATATTGTAGAACTTTAAAATATTTTTCATTTGAAAATGAGCTATTTCCGCTTCCTAGGTTTTAACCTTTCGATATCTTATATATATATATATATATATATATATATATATAACACCATTATTTCTTTCCTCTGTAGAATAATAGCAACAGCCCTTCTGTCCGATGACGAATTTTTGGATTTATTTGACATCTCTAATGGTACAAAACAAGTTTGTGTCTTGGTTCAATTTCTTCACCCACTGTTCTCCTCTGTAATGATGAAGCATACATTTGGCAATTTGAACAATACTGTAGGGATGCTATTTCGAACTAATGATGGACTTTCAATCATTTTTTCCATTGCAAAGAATTACCAAAAGAGTAAAGTTATTCTTTAATTACCACCCTCCTGCAAGCAGATAAGAGGTATCAAGGTATCACGCAAAACTTTTCACTTACCCTTATTTTAAATTTACTCCAAGCAAGGCAAAAAAGCAACTATGATGCAAGAGATTACTGAGTGTTAGAGAATATGAGAAAAACAATTATTAAAGAGAGAAGACAAAAATGAAGAAGACAGAAGATAACGGTTGACATTGCATTTAAATTTTAGAATCTCCAAATATATTTTACCAAAATTATTTAAATATATAGGAAGCAATGCGAACTCATGCACTTCCCAGTGATGATGAAATTGTCCATCGAAGAGCCAATGTCTCTAATTTAATGTCTAAAGTGAGTAAATGATGTTGGTGCTGATTTTGTTTTTTTCTAAATTTGTGTTGCAAAATAAAACCCTTCATTTCCCTTGATAAAGTCATTCAAAGAAATGAAACGTGTCGACTGAGTTTTCCTTTTCTCCCTATTCATATTGTCCTGTTACAGACATATTTTTAGTTATATATTAACTATTACACACAAAAACACACATACATACATATATATGAATATAATATTTAGAATTTACATTAGAAAATATATATATATATATATATATATATATATATATATATATATATATATATATAGGAGAGAGATATAGAGAGAGATATATATCCAAATGAACAAGGAACGAAAAAAATATTTGCAACGGTTAAAACATTACTTTAAAACAGGTCTCAATATAAAAATTGAGCAATGAATATTTATTATAAATTATACTTAAGAACATGGACAAACTACTAGTTTGTACATGTTCAAAAGTATAATTTATATATACATATATATATATATATATATATATATATATATATATATATATATATAGTTAGTTAGTTAGTTTTTGTTCATAATTTAATTTAACTAGTAATCACTTGTATTAAGCATAGGTTGCGGAAATAACTCATTCCCAAATGAAATATATATATATATATATATAATTATGTATTATGTTACGTATATATATATATATATATATATATATATATATATATATATATATACAATTATGTATTCAAAATGCAATCCCTCTTTTGTAGAAGTTTCATTAAAGACTCACAAGTTACTGCGGCTAAGCGTTGTTTTTAAATTTTCTTGTATTCACATGAGTTTTCCGGGGTTTTTTTTGTCTTTTTTTTTTTGTTTTTTTGTTTGTTTGTTTTTTTCTGGACATAAAGCGCGTAAAAAATCCCAGGAGAGAAAAAAAAACAAATAAAAACACATGAAAGAATAGATAAAAATCTAAAACCGCACTACCTTTTCAGTTATCTTTAATGCAACTTATATACCACAAAATTTATATATGTATTTGAAAATGACGGAGCGCGCATTATTTTAAATAACTTTTATCGTGCAACACTTTATCTAAGAAAATTTCGTTGAAACAACAAAAATGAAAACGGCGAAATTGTAAAAGGTAAACATGGTACATAAATAAGGAGTCACAATTAAAATAAGTTTATTACTAAAACCAAATATATATATATTGTTTTGAGAAACAAAAGGAACTCGATACGTAAAGCCACAAATTTATTTGCCTGAAGAGAGTCAATTTTAGACTCGAAACACGTGTAGCGTCACAAATACCATTATGGACACTTAATGTATCATAACATGTATAATAACAAAAACAATAAATATACACTTTACAGAATACGTTCACAGCTTTTCACACTTTTTATTCTATACCAATTTTTCTCGTTGGAACAACCCTATTTCTTTATCATATATATATATATATATATATATATATATTGGCTATATGTGTATATCATGTATATAAAACAGGATAGCAATAAAAAAAATAAAATTTTATTTAGTTTTGTGGCTTCAACTGTATAACAACAGCTTACCGTGTTCTTTTCCTTTTAATATAGTCAACTTTATCATGTTTTGTCTTTTAATCACAGATAACTTCTTCTTAGTGTTTATACTTCGTACCCGACTCTTATTATTATGTATCTCCATATCTAAGCTGAACACTGTTACATAGTTGAATCATGGTATAAAAACGCTATTTGATCTTGTGAAACACTTGATTTCTACGTACCGTCATTCTCTTTTGGGAACCACAACGAACACTAAATTCCTAACTGATTCAACTCATTGCTTTTCAGTATGAAAACTAAAAAACTTTCTCTCTTATAATATATTATATATAACTCATCTTATATGGTCTTTTTTCTCTCTTACTTCCTGCCTCTGACTTGACATCAAAATACTTTTATTCTTAGATAATGAGCAAATTTTTACTATGCATTCACTTCTGTTATTAGTCTTAATAAATATTCCAAATATCATAAACAATTCTTACGCATCCTTGGCATTTAATTACAACAACGAATACAAGATGGTTGAGCTTGATGATAAAAAGATGAACTACAAACCATAAAATGATTATCTCTGTTACTTCTTTAGTGCAAGCAGAGCCAAACAAAATTTAAGCAGAGTCGAAATAAATTCTTTCTTTACTTTTAAAGATCCATGATTCCTTTTTTTTTTTTTTTCTTAATCGTTTAAATCCATCAAGGCGACAATGCCACTAAGAGGGTGGGGGGGTAGTTAAAACGAAAGAAGATGAGGAGACGTTAGTGAAGGGGAAAGACAATAAAATAACAGTAGTCAGGAAGATAAAAGATGGCGTTTGACACAGCATTTTCATTTTTGAAGATCGTAGGAAAGCAAGAAACCGGAAAAGAGTTCCACAGTTAAGAAGTGCGAGAAAAGAAACTATTAGAATAGAACTTACGGTTACATCTATTTTAAGGGTGAAACGGTGAGATCTACCTGCCAATCTAGTAGTACGTTCAAATTCATGCAGTAGGGGTACCAAGGAGGAGATATCATCAGAGCAATTGCCATGAATATATTTGCAGGAAAGACAGAAGAGCAACCACCTCAAGGCTGTGAGTTTGTTTTAGTCGTTTTCTCCTTAATATCTAGGCTACAGATTCGAACACTGAAATATCTGTATATATGCCAACCTGTATGGTAATTTTCTAAGCGCAGCTTAGATGTGGCACAAGGCTGAAAGTATGGTACACCCAGTGAGGATCGAACTCACTACTCAGTTGCAATAGTGCTAGCGAGACAAACTTTCTAACCATAACAACACGCCGAGTGTGAACCGATGTGTGATATAAGTAATATCTATTTATTTATGCCAAAATGAAAGTGCCAAATGATTAATAAGTGAATCCTAGGAAAGCCCAGGGATATTAGATCTCACGATGTAAAAAAAGCAAGGCGTTACTGGGAGCGGAAAAGAAGGATAAGATTTTAGTATAGAGAAAAGTTAATAAAAGAACAGGTTTCAGGAAGACATAAAATGGCGATTGACGTTACTTTGAAATTTGAAAATTGTAGATAGTAGGAAAGTATGAAATTGGAAGAGATTCCCACATGTGAGAAGTGTGAGAAAAGAAACTGTTACAATAAAACTTACGGTTACATTTAGCTATTTCAACTGTAAAATAGTGAGACCTTGTTACCAATCTGGTAATATAATTAAATTTATACGGCTAAGGTATCAAGAAGGAAACCTCATTAGAGCAACTGCCATGAACATGTCGACAAAATACATGGAAGCCACTTCATCGCAGTGAGAAAGTAGCTGAAGTCGAGATACATACGTAAGGACCGATAATATTATGGACTCTTCTTTGGATTTTGCCCAGAATCTGGAGATATATGGCAGAAACACCAGACCAGACTAGACATGGCAGCCTTATTCAAGAATGTTATCGGTACCTAATGAATCTTATATAAAAAATTTTCAGGCCAATGTTTTTTTAAGTTTTTATTTATTTTGGAAATTAATTGCAGTAATTATTTTAGAAAAATGATACAGCTCAGTTTAATAGCACTGTCATAAGTTGGGGCCGAGAGGATACATTTAATCTTCTGCTTAGTTCTTATTTTCAACAAAAAAAAGGTGATCAGTAGACAAAAATCTACCCAATCAGAACCAAATATAGTGTCGAAGATATTTTTTCAGCAATAACAAAATATATTTTAACTGCACAGTCTGTTAATTTCTTTTTTTAATCATTTAAACCAAATCAAGACAGTAAAGTCAATAAAGAGTTACTGAGCAACAGAGAGAATATGACAAAAAAAAACATTACTAAAGAGAAAAACAACGTAAAAGAACAAGAATGAAGAAGACAGAACATAATGATTGGCATTGCATTTAAATTTTTGAAGATCGAGGTTGATTTCTTCTTTGGATTTAATCAAGAATCTCTAAAAACTTAACAGAAGGAACAGACCAGATATTTCTGTAGTATTCAATGCATAGAGAAATGGTAGATTTATAAATGTGCGATATGGATTCTGGCAAGAAAAATTGTCTAACAGAACCCAGTGAACCAACCTAGCAGTATACCTGCAACTGAGTCAATATACTCTTTCCACTTCATAACAGTGGAAAATTAGTTAGCTCCGAGAAACGCAATGAGTTACTCTCATGCAGGTTGGCATCAGCCATGTTAACCTAAATTTTTTGCCATTTCTTGAGTTATCTCCTCTTGATAATTTTCATATATCGCTGAAGCATAGAAAAAGACAAGAAAGAAAATTAACTTCAGAAATCTGATCAAATTTAGAAGTTTGTCCAAATTATATCATAAAATCTTGAGTTAGTTAAGGACATAACCAAATTCACATCAATTAAACAACAAAGGTCAATATAATCATTCATTACCTGTGAATGTATTTTCAGTTTATATCTTTTTTTAAAGAAGAACCAAAATTTACTTAAGTAATTCCATTTTCTGAATCCTTATCACCTTGGTTGACAAATTTACCAAAGATAGAGAAACTTTTGCAATTATAATTTTAATTAAATATGGCTGACGCATTTTTAATGTAAAAGTTTTTAATCCACTTTTACAATTCAGATATGTACAGTTTCCTATTTTTATTTTCAGCATATTAGCAATCTACATGTGTAAATGTCAATTTCATTATTAATTTATGATATGGCTTTTTTTACTATTGAATTTCGCAATATTCGATAGTATGAATTGTATCAACAATTGATGCATGAGACGTCGCTCATCCAGTAAAGACATTTGTTTATAATCAATGCTAAAAATAATTCTCAGAAAACCTTCCACCAGATTTTCACTTTAGAAAATGCATTTACTTAAGTTCGTGGTACCTGCAGATTTTATTTAACCAGTAGCGTCCAGAAAGACTATTCAGATGTTGTTAGGTATGTAAGTTTGGATCAAGATAATGAAACCAAAACCGATTAGATTATTATTATTATTATTATTATTATTATTATTATTATTATTATTATTATTATTTTACTTGCACTTTCATTATTTTTCTCTTTTTCTCCCCAGAGACCCCACATTTAAAACGGTCTATTTTTTTCGGCGATGGCTCTATCAGTGACTTACCTTAAAGCCTCTCATATTTTAGTACACATTGATTTAAAAAGGTACCACATTTTTGGTGTACCCCTTAAAAGCTATTGACGTACCTCAACAGGAATTAGCGTACCACTGATGATGGCGATTTCCGATTATTATTCGCCTACTATCACCACATTGTGATGCCATGTTGTGATACCGTTAATGTTAGCTCTCGGTGTTATTAGAAACCTAGTTTTCAGGAAAAACAAGGCTGTAAATGGCTAAAACCGCTGTTGCTAAGTCAGCTACATTCTCTACTATAACAATAATCAACATGACTGAAACAACATAAACACTACGACCTTAGCTACGTCGTCGACTGCAGTGTTCAGCAGCAGCAGCAGAGTTTAGACAATAGCTATAACTACTGCAACAACCACTACTACCACAACAGCTACCACCTCTATAATAATAATAATAATAATAATAATAATAATAATAATAATATAAGAAATACAAAAATTGTACTCACACATTAAGACGAGCTTTATTTATGTAAAATGTGTGCGATCTTTCTTTTGTCATTTTTTATTTTATTTTATTTTTTCCGAAAATGATCAGGGGAAAATGACATGAAGCCATTTCTGACCTTAGGTCTCTGGTTGGGACCCGGAAGGAAATCTGTATTGAACAGAATCAAAGGAAATAATAATAAATAATGAAAATAAAATATAAACACTGTACATGTTGAGTATCAATTAACATCAGAATGTGTGCAAACAATGCATGTATTTATTATTTTACCTTACCCTAGGTGTTAGGTTCGTACTAAAAATAGAATGCAAAAGGTAATAATAATAATAATAATAATAATAATAATGCATTGCTATGTGGTATGTAGTTGTATCCTGCAGACAAATATATAACTGTGTTTTTTTTTTTGTTTTTTTATACAAAAATGCAAGTGGTAAATATAATTTTTCATCTTTTGTTAAACGTACTTGTAAAAATACGAAAAACTTTTTTTCTTTTGAAAACTACAATTGAAGTCATAATATACCTGCACTTTTATTCCTAATAATAATAACAGCAGCTATGACTTGCAACGACCAAGACTATAACATCGACCACCACAACTACTGCCTCAACTTCAAACTGTAACATTTACTTACACCGCTACTCGTGTTGTTGCTACCACTGTTACTCCTGCTGCTGTTTTTCTCATCTACTGCAAACACAAGAAGAATACGGTACTAACAAACTATTCAACTCTCCAATTTTATAGGGACTTTTCCAAACAACTATACAAACTTTTAACAAAATGTATTACAATCGAACACGATTTTCCCCGGAAAAAGCAGAACCAAATTTGCAAGTTCCTTTGTGTGTGTGTACATAACAGCTATTCAATTCCTTTTAACATTCTTAGAACAATCTTTTACCCTCTTTTCTTCCTCTTTTTTTACTTGCCACTATCATTTCACTGGAAGTTGTTCTTAGATTCATATCAAAAATGCCCACGCGGTAGAAAATACCGGTGCACGCTTCACTTTTTAAGAGTGACTCAAAGTTTCACAGAGAAATGAATACTACTAATAATAATAGTAACCACAGTCATAACCATAATTATAATTCCTAAGAAGTTGATTAAATGGTTATTCATCATGAAGAGGTTATTTCTATAAAAGGAATGGATGACAACTACCACCACCGAGGCCGCCGCCGCCGCCGTCACACCTTTAGCATCAACTTCTCGTGTTGCCCATCTATCCACAACAACAATCACTTACAAAGCAACCGCGATTAATACAGCTATTATTATTATTATTATTATTATTATTATTATTATTATTATTACTGCAGCTGCTGCTGCTGCTATGATGACGACTATAACCGGGGATTTCTGAAAAAAAAAAAAGTAAGAATAAAAAATTACAACTTTCTGCTTACTTTGAATTCTATAAAGAAACCAAACAATGCACAGAGCGTGACTTGGAAAATACCCCCACACACACACACACAAAAAGTAGTAAATAAAAAAAAAGAGACAAGCGAATGATGACGATGATGATGACGATGAGTGATATTTAGTGACTGTTACACGTTCGTAATGATATTGCACCGAAATTATTCTCTTGTCTAATCATACACAAAACTGTACCTGACAAAAGAAAGAAAAAGAAAAGTCACCCTACCAAAAAGGATCATCAGAAGAATGCAGGAGAGTTTTACAAGTACGTACAATGTATAACTCGCTGAAATAAATATCAATAACTGTAATACATTTGTTTTAATATCATCTTCATTGCAAGTTCCACTGAATCTTTAGCATTCAATATCATATACTTAGCTGTGCCTGTAAATAATGATGTTTTAATTGCGAAATTCTGGCCAAATTGCAGCAATCGCTAATAATGGCATATATACAGGAGAGAGAGAAATTAGTTAGCGTTCCATACAAAATAATACAAACATCTGGATTGAATACAATATGATACACTGTATTCGCCTGTGTGTATGTACGCAGGTGTGTGTATGCGTATGCGTGCGTGTGTGTGTGAATGTGATAAAAAAAATAATTTGACGACGTATGAGTGCGTGCGCTATCACACACATAACAGTAAAAGTGTACTTTTTGCACAACATACGCAGAAGAAAAATATTTTGCATATATGCGCGTATATATGTAGTAGACTCACTCGCATATTTCATGTGTGCATCTTCTTTAAAAAAAATAACAGAAACATATATACATTTTTCGGAAAGCTGATTTTTTACATCATCAATTGAAAGAGAGAGAGAGACAGAAAGAGAGAGAGAGTATAATTTACGTCTGTTTTGTTTGTGGGGAGGAAAAAGACGCACGCGCACGGCTGAGCACGCGTCTGAAGAAAATATTTTTTTTTATAAAGGACACTTCACCTAGTTTCAAAGTAATTTTTTTTTATTTTGTTGTATGTGTGTATGTTTTTGGGTTGTTTTTTTTTTTTCACTCTCAAAAGAAGGCTGATGTCATGGGTCGATGATTAAAAATGATAGTAAATAAAAAAAATAAATACAAAATAGCTTACTTCTTTCTTCGCATTTCATATTATATTAAAAGTTAATGATAGCGAAATAAAAGCGAAAAATTGTAATGTGCAGTATCGCCTTTATTTCCACTTTTAATATTAATAGTTTGGCTGCTGATATACACACATAAATAACTCTTGAACGCGCTTGAATTCACAGAGAAACGAAATCCATACACAAAAAGAAGACATTTTCCACCTACGCCTTCATTACAAGACAATAATAAATGTAACCAATTCAAATATAAGTATATCACTTTGATAAAGCAAAAGTATCTATGTTCACCTTTGAGTACGTTACCTTTCATAGGAAAATACTTTTCTAAGTCAATATTCTACGATTTTTGAAATGATTAATTATACAAAGAACTGTGAGCGAGTTTACTAGCTCATCAAATAATTTTACTATATAATAAATAATATCTGATATGGCACGCTTCTTTTTATTACTTAACCACAACTGAAGCAGTCGTTTTTTTTTTATTCAGAGGCAGGCGCGCACACACACATGTATGCATAGCATGTGTACGTTTTAACGCACCTCATTTAGGAGCAAATACACATGCAATCGTATCTGATGCACGCGCACCTTGCCAGCCAGACACACACCCTGACGCACTCAGATCACGAAAAGCGATATCCTTAAACACACAGGCACATACACACATACAGGCTCTCTCTCTCTCTCTCTCTCTCTCTCTTTCTCTCTCTCTCTCTCTTTCTTTCTTTCTTTCTTTCTTTTTCTCTCTCCATCCATAGATTAGATGTGTTTGTGTCACCATTCATTGGATGGCTATTCTGTAAACACGCACGCTCACATAGGTGGGGGTGTGTGCACGTCTACACGCATGTGTGTATTTCGTACTTGACTAAAACTCAAAAGTAAAGCTGTGTGTACGGCACAGGATATAGTGGCCGTAATGAACTAAACAAATAACTTCACTTGGAACTAGTCATTTCATCAAGAGGCTGTTTACTACAGTATTTTCTTTATCCCACTTCTTTTCTTTCACTCTCGCTTCCGTTGCGACAACATAACTGTTCTTCTACTGAAGGATTTATCCAGGGATTTAACTACTGAACATGGGATCAGTTTTGTTGGATCTTTGGGGAACCTAGCCGAGTGCCGGGTGAGGAAAAAAACGGGGCACAATGCGTCCCAAGA